>CAJPEV010001191.1:0-74171 GCA_905338385.1 Darwinula stevensoni
TCACGCTTGCAAGAGGATTTGGGGAATGCCTCAGATATGTCTGGATCTACAGTAAGCGTGTGAAACCTGAATCCGAACATGCATGTCTTACAAATAGTCAGCCTGCTGGCGATTTTGACGTTTCAGCACTCGTTATCAAGACTCACCCACATCGATAATGTTTGAAACTCACTTCCCAGGTTGGTCTTTTCTGACGCCAGTAAATGTGTCGATAGTGCCAGCATGCAACGGAAGAGAAGAGTGATCATCACCTCATTCCATACTTGGTTTGGAGTTTATAGTTGTATCTGGGTATTAATCAACCCGAGACTGCAATGATTGTTACCCTTCTTGAAATGTTGACTTCTGATGAAACGCATATCCCCTAATGCATTATTCGTCACAACTAATATTAAGTTTGCTCAGTCCCTGTTTCAAGGTTCAGAGTGGGGGGAAATGAATTATTTGCCTACATGTTATTTGATATCGGAAAATCAAGTGAAAGAGAATGTATAGAACAATATAATACGTTTCGAGATGTTCAACGCATTCTGTTGTTTCAATCGAACTTAAAGAGGCTTTTAATGATGAGCAGATTAGCAAGTAAGTATGCTCATATTGGATGCATGACTCGGATATAATGGAGGATTTGTCGTCAAAAATTACATAAGCGCTGGCGTAGGCTTTGTTGACGATGCCATGTAGTTTATCTTGAAACGCTGAATGTCGTTGCTACATCAGCTGGTTTCGCACCGAACTTAAATATACAGTGTATATCCTTTAGTCCGAACGCCTCCCTTTAACAATTTCTACAAGATTTAGTTCAGGTAAATGGGAGGCACTCTAAATGATATACGAGTATATTTATTTCCCTATAAAGATTGTGACAAAGTAAAAAGTGAGTGTTGAATGGAAGACCAAATTTGCACTTCAATAACGAAATGGTTTGAAAGAAACATTGCTGGATCATGATAACTTTCGGCAGGAAGCTGTGGTACAGAGTTCATTTGACTGTAAGAGATCCGTGACCAATAGTTCCATAACATTTTCGCCAAGGCGGCATTATCACCCCAGGTTTAAATTCCCCAACGAAGAATTTAAGCTAATTTTCCGCCTGCATGGTGTGTAATTATTTTCCAAGACAGGTAGAATGATCATACAAATAAGGAAAAGAGGTAATAGGAAAGCCAATTTTTAACGGCTTTCACTTTCTTCAACTTTCCTTCTCTTTCATTCCCGCTTCTCTACGGGACTCACTCACGTTAGGCCTAGCTCTAACCAACGGAATGGCTTTAGGTCACGCCAAGGCCTACCTCTTTCTTTTAAAAATAAACTAAATTCTCGACTAACGGCGCCGAATAGGCCTGATTCATGGTCAATAGCGTAGTCAAGATTTTGCCAATGGGAGGCCTAAGCGGGGGGCGCTATCCTCACTTCTCGCTGGCGAGGGGGGGTGGCGACGGATGCATTACAACCAGAGTTGATGGGGCTTGAACCGAACTAAGGGGACTGAAGCCCCCTCTACCCCCCCCTCGTTATGCTACTGATCGTGATCTTCGAGTCATCTGCTTGAGTACGTGTAACGTTAGGCCTATCTGCTCAAAGAGCTTGGTGGAGCTGATGCAAACTACTCTCTTACGGAAGTACTTAATACGTTAGGTACCATGCGCGGTAGGGCAATGAAGTTCCCCCAGGCCATTTTGTAGACGTATAGTAGTGTAACTACCGATCCAAACGTCAATACGAAGGTTGAAACATTCTTTAATGTGGCAAAATTTCGGCACGGTATTCGACAACACTGGGGGACGGTAACGGAGCTTGCACTCTAAGCCTAATTGAGCGACTGCTTATTTCATTTGTTTAGATGGGGAAATGGAGCATCGCAAACAACAAAAAAGCCACTCTTCTTCATCTACATGACAATATCTTTCTCATGGTTGGTCTGTTTCCTCCGAAAACCCACCTGGCTACCCAGGGCGTGAGAAATAAAACGGAATGAAATTCACATCCTCCAAAAACGAGATTAAGGGTTCTCCACAACCCCCGGGGAGATGGAGTTTCAAATTTTCTGGAGCAATTCTGTGGTGAGAGAGGAAGAAGTATGCCAAATTTCGTTCCTGTTGATTCTGTCAGAGAGGAACCTGAAGATGTTTAATAAACGACGCCCTTCCCCAACTTCTTTCCATTATCCACGTTGGTTTCGGATAACTACTTTTTTTTGGATGTTCCCACCCGACTGTTCATCACTCGGATTGATACTTCCTTTACTGTGTCCATGGAGAATCATATGTTGGCTCACTACTTGTCAACCCGCGTAAAGGAACCTATCAATATGTGATAAACGGACTTGGGAGTAGAGGAAGGTGGAGAAGAGACCCTGTGAAACAGAGGGACTGGGACTCCAAGACACCTCCTCTACTGACAGAGCCTCCTAAAGTCCTCGTCTCCAATAGCGCGGACGGGTAATTTTCTTCCCATTCCACTCTGTTCAGTCTGAGTATCTTGAAGATTCTCTCCTCTTCATCGGCAGCTACAGTTGGTACGTCCACCTTGTCGTCTGCTGGTAAAAGGAGTGCATATGCAGATTAAATGAAGTCCTTTCGATCAACTAAGTAAAGGCATTTCATAGGAAGTATTTCAATTGTATGTTAATAGGGAAGGTGAGGTACATTGTGGTACACTTCGTATGTACCTGTCCAAGTGCATATTGTGTTCGCAAATCCTCCGAACATATTTGTGAAAATATGTTCTATGGGAAGAATTCCACATGAAGTTCTAAACCTCAGTTTCGTAGAATTATGCAATGAATATGAATGAAGTCTTGAAGCGGTAGACGTCCTGTAAGAAGAAATCCTTTAGGATCTTGTGAGATTTTCGAACAATACAAACTCGAACAATTCGAACAAGAGGCATGAGCCTCCGTCCTGCATCAGCACAGCCTTTTCTTTGTCTGAGCAGATCGCCAGGATCTTCATATAGCCCATGTAGATAACTACAATGTTTTCACTATATTTGAAATAGCATTTAGCCACATCTTACATAGGTGGGTCAAAAACTTTCGAAACACTCTGTACCTTCCAACCACATCCTGATATATTTCTTTTATTTATCTCAATGATATTAATGGGCCCTTAAATGTCGAACTTCGAGCTGGCTATCATTGGAGAGCGGTTGATGGTAGGCAGCTTAGAAGCCTCTTGTATTGGCGTGGAGAGTGTAATTATCTCCCATTCATCTGAAATGCTTTCGCTCTTCGTTCAATTTCCAGAAGCATATTGGGAAAATTTGGTTCAGTGATTCATAACTCTGATTAGGGTTACATTACATGCTTCACTTTCCTGACCAGAGTTTCGAACGAAGGGCTGTACACCAATCTAAGATGGACGTGGGAAGGAGTCCATGCATGTGAACTACATTGACAGCGTTCATGGAGGCATGAGTGCTGGTTTCATTCCTCATCATTGAAAGTTGACTGCACGGAACTTCGAGGAGTTGACATGACATGACTAGACTGAGGCAAAACGAAAGCGACAGATGCAGGTTGGTACAATATGGGTTCCAGGGTAATTCTACATTAGGAATTGTCATGATTTGTATGAAAGTTCACTGGTGAATATACGAAGGAGAAGTCTTTAAATGCACAGAATCCTAAAGTAACACTTGGACTCATATCGAATTTCACTGGCAATAACCATACAGACCCAAGGAGGCACGTTATCCTCTGTGACTCTTCCACTTACTTTCAGTTCTACCCTACTCGTATCCCCAATCGACGAAAGGGGTCACGGATGAAAGCAGAGGGAAATCCTCATTTTCATTGAGGACTTCCCATGTCACAGATGAGATGGCGCCAGTGCTAGAATCCAGGATACCTCCCCTCTCCACGGCTTCCTCTCCAATTCTTTTCGCTCCCTCATCCCATGTAGGCCACTGCCGTAAGAAAAGCATTCATTTTGAACGAATATCAAGTCAACAGCCATCATAACAGGGATTTCATGAGCACGGTGAGAGGACCAACTGTCCGGGAGATGGTGGAACTTTCTTTAAAAAGTTCCCACAATGGTCGTACCTTGTGCATAAGAGATCATTTCGCTAGGTTTACCTTTCCCCAACACTGATAAGCTAGACCTATGCTGCCATGTCAACCACACCTCATTTTCAAAGTTTTTTCCCATTGGGAAAAAAACCGCCGTTCTTCTTCAGAAACATGCGAAATCGTTTGGATGCTGAATATCGTTACTGGTCACGATCTTCCATGGGCAGGAATTGCAATTGAGAAGCTTCTGCAAATCCTGTCTCTCGATGAAGGGAAAACAGGGGAAGGCAACTACGATCCCATTGCTTCCAAGAAAATGCCCACACATGGCTTCAAAAATTTCTCTGTCGTTGTCACATAGGCGGATCGCGGTCCTGATCCTGTCATGCACAGTCTTTGGATGCTCTTCGGAGACAGTGTCTTTTACTTGAAAGAAGACGTTGTAAACCTGGTCGCCATTTGGGTAAGAAATATATATGTCGTGATGACCGTCCTTGAATTCAGGGATGTAATGTTTCGTTTTCATTTTTTTTAGTTGCAACTTTGGGATCCTACAAAAGGCTTGGTTGAACGTTTTAGAGAATTCGTATTTAGCTACCACCAGAGATGGTGCCGAGCCTGTGCATATGTCCTTTGCCCGACCGAAAACCGTAGCAACTGCTACATACTCCTGTGGTAGTTCTGGATCCTCGCCCATAGGATGCTGATTCTCCTCTTTTGCCTGATTGATGAGGACATTGAAGTCCTCTTCCTGGAGGAGGTAACCAGAGGGAAGGAGTAATGGGATTTCCCTGCCCTCGGGTAGTGCTGGCGAAGATACTCTTCAGCCGCCTTCGAGAATGGTTCCTGGGTTCCATCTCCCACGTACACCTGAAATAACGAGCATATAGAAGCGTCTTCGAAACGAAACAGATTTGATATCGCGGGCAGGATTGTGTTCATAAATTGGCTTCTTAAGGTGCATCGGTAGCAGATATTTGCTTTTTAGATTTGGAAAATTGTGGTGAATATATTTGTTATGCAATGCATATGAAAATATGATGAAATTTCCGATGCCAGTTACCTCGTTCTAAATTTTCGTTCAGATAGATGGAAGTCATACACTATGGACTCAAGTTCAATTTCACAGTTCCAGTATTTCTTGGAATACATTTCCCCCACCCACACATTTCGTTACTTTCGTCGTTTTGTGTTAGCCCATTTCATTGATCTATATTTTAATTAATTACTAAGGTAGAAAATTAAATTACATGTCATATGATGGACGACCTTTGGAAGTTCTTTTAATGTTGGAAATATAATGTTGGATACTGTTCACCATTCCCTTGGATAATCGCTCTGGAACATACAGCTGTGCTTTCAATAACATAGTCCAGCGCCTTGAGCGTTATGCCTCAGAGTGCTTTAGCAACAGAAAATTTGAATGCATCAATTATCTGTAGATTGGTGGAGAAAAACTTATCTTTAAAGAAATCCCATAAAAAACTAGCAGTCCAAGATCAGGAGTTTATTCTGGCTCATGAAACTTATTAACGCTATGTTTAATCGTTGGGATTAATGGGACTGATTTATCTGGAACAAAACAGAGCAAAATATGTAAATCATGCAGAAATTTATTGAAATGTGTCCACCTGTATAGTTACGCTCTGGGATACCATTCCATCAGATGCAATTCACTTCTTCTTCGCACTGACCTGGAGGTAAGTTCGGATATCTAATCCAACTTCCATCTTGCACACGGTTGGAGAAGCGACTCGATCGAGGTCACAGGAAAAATCGCATTTACACCTGTCCTGTAGAAAAAGGAAATTATGAAACCAAGTTACTCTGAGACACACTGATTACTTAACATAAGTATAGTAGAAATATCAGATGTTGAGTTTTTTCTACTCGTTTTGCATGGATCGAGTATTTGCTAAAAACAAGGCTGAAGACATTGCGATTCCTTTTCTGACATAACATGGATTACCCAGAGTTTAGCTTCCATTAGTAATCCAGTGCAAAGAGTTGCATACTTTTATTTGTAGGGATTATTTTCAGCAAAAGAACTTGGGAAAGCTTGCATTTTTACTGCAGTCATGTAATACCCCATGACATTCTCATATATTTCCTACGTGAAATAATATAGTTGTTGCATTTTCTTAGCACATAAGTGAATAAATACTTCAATTGAACGACCTAAATATGTTTTATTTATTGTCTATTCCATATACTGCAGATGTTCCAGACTTCGCCTAAATGTTGTCAACATGATTAAGACAGTGTAGAGTGTTATTTGACTCAAAACGGCTATATTCAAATACTTTTATTATGCCCTGCACATTTATTTATAAAATAATACAAAAAAAACAGGAAAATACCTGTTCATAGGAATTGCTATAGAACCGAGTCTCTGCATCAGGTTGGGATGCATCATCTGGACGCACTTCTGCCTGAAGATTGCTGCTGCTGAGTGGAATACAGAATGAGCATTCGTTCATGTGCGCATTTAATCGGGCGCATTCATTATCAAATAACGAAACTAGCAATGATCGCTTCCTCGGCACTTCAATAAAAAATGAAGGTAACTTATATGAACTCGGAAATTCCATGCACGTACTGCACATCAAGGAGAAGGAAATATCTTTAGGGGAAGGTATAACCTCAACATTTTGTCAAGCGTCAAAATGTTGAGGTTACAACTTCCCATCCCACCAAGAGAAGGAGCCAGTGTGGGGCGCCCAAGTCACTAGATTTTAACTTCAATTCTAACGATTACCTAAATATTCACTGAAATTCAGCATTCTATTGACGTTAATTTCGCTGCAACGACAAAAAATCCAGTAATTGTTCATAAAAAAAAGGTGTACCATCAGAGGACATGTTCCAAAAGTAGTTTTTTTTTCAAAATTAACAGCTGGAAGAACTACTTATCCACCGAATTGCCATACGAAAAGGGCGACCACACTTGATTAAACTTTACATTCTTGTGGAAAAATTTGTAAGTAGTAAGGAGATAGTTTACGGCGTTTGACGTAATACTATATACATCACACATTTCATAACAACTTTTGTGTATGGGTTTAATGGCCCACCTTATTTATTCAGACTTACCATTTTGGTGGCCAACATGGTTCACTTGCCACGTTCGCCTTCCCAATGCGCACCTTTTTCTGAGGGGGAGGAGTTAGAGGTGTTGTACAGGAAACCGTTGCACCCTCTGGTTCTTGATTCCCGTCTTCCTTCTTCAACTCTGAGCAATAAAGGAAATCATATCGAGCTAATTCAAGCATGAATTCAAAAATAGATGTGGTGACAGTCACGAAGTTATGCTCAAGGATGGTATAAGCAAATCAGTCTCATCCAGCTTTGTACTAAGGCATGCTGTGAGATTTTCCTTAAAAATCAACATCCCTCTCCTACTTCCAGAGAAGTTTCGTCTTAAACTCAATTTACGCAGCTGATCAATTGCAAATATCGGCGGCATGGAAACTTTTCTCATGAACAAAGGTAATACTTTCCAAATCTTTCTTTTTTTTCAGCCTGAAATACAAAGGCTCAATTAATAATTGCGTCATAGATATTGCAATGAACTTTACTTCTCCAGCCTCTTGATGAATCATCGTAAATTTATGCAGCTGTCATTCAAGACGAGCCTTTTTTACTGTCACTTCCTCAACATAATTTCACATGAGCATTTTCTATAATTTTTTTTTCGTTTGATGTAACCTTGACTCTGGTGACATTTATTCCATTTCTTTCGCCAGGGGCAGCATATAGATTTGTCATTATTATAATTCAAGTGTGTATTGGAATATTAACAGCGTTTAGCGTGGGGTGTAAAATGTTTCATCACTAAAAGAAGAGAGTAACTTTCACCATGACAACCCAGATCCCTGGCAAATAACCATTTCTACTCAGCGGCTCCCACTTAATTATCATGGAAACATTCGAAGCAGGCCTTGCATGTCCTCAAACGCATCAATATGCAGGTTGGAAGGCAACTGGAGTCAGCATTTGCCTTTTTAAAGCGTGGGACTATACTTTAATTGAATATATTTATTCAGTAGATTTTTTTGCTTGATAGGTATTTGTAATTGGTTGCTAAAGCGAGAAGAGGCAAAGTTCCAACGATGAAATTCGAGCTGAAAGATGTTAACCGGCTCTGTCTTGTGCTTATATAAATCCACATCACATTATTAGAACGTACAGAGAAAGTATGGAGTTGAGATTATGGCTGACCCGGGTGCCTCCTGAAGCCTTGCAATGATATCGTCTCTTCGCATGTCTCGAAGAATGCCCAGAATTTCGTGGAACGTCGGCTCTGGATTCCTCTGATAGAGCATGAAAAAAGTGTCATCAATTCTTTTGAAGTATTCCTTGTTTCTCAGGTCCCTCTCCTGTGCCATACAGATGAGGTCCTTCTCTGCCAACTTATCAGAACATAGCAGAATTGAAAGAAGCCGTGAGAGATCGGAAGACATGGAGAACACTGATCCATAGTGTGGCCGAGAGTCGTACTCGACTGAACGGATAAGAAGAAGAAGCTTTAGCAACAGAAAATTTGAGTGCATCAATTATCTGTAGATTGGTGGAGAAAAACTTATCTGTAAAGAAATCCCATAAAAAACTAGCAGTCCAAGATCAGGAGCTTATTCTGGCTCATAAACTTATTAACGCTATGTGTAATCGTTGGGATTAATGGGACTGATTTATCTGGAACAAAACGGAGCAAAATATGTAAATCATGCAGAAATTTATTGAAACGTGTCCACCTGTATAGTAACGCCCTGGGATACCATTCCATCAGATACAATTCACTTTTCCTTCGCACTGACCTGGAGGTAAGTTCGGATATCTAATCCAACTTCAATCTTGCACACGGTTGGTGAAGCGACTCGATCGAGGTCACAGGAAAAATCGCATTTACACCTGTCCTGTAGAAAAAGGAAATCTATGAAACCAAGTTACTATGAGACACATTGCTTACTTCACATAGGTATAGTAGAAATATCAGGTGTTGAGTTTTTTCTACTCGATTATCATGGATGGAGTATCTGCTAAAAATAAGGCTGAAGGCATAGCGATTCCTTTTCTGACATAACATGGATTACCCAGAGCTTAGCTTCCATTAGCAATCCAGTGCAAAGAGTTGCATACTTTATTTGTAAGGATAATTTTCAGCAGAAGAAATTGGGAAAGCTGACATTTTTTTACTGCAGTCATGATATACCCCATGACATTCTTTTACATTTTCTACGTGAAATAATATAGTTGTTGCATTTTCTCAGCACATAAGTGGATAAAGACTTCAATTGAACGACCAAAATAGGTTTTATCCATTGTCTATTTCATATACTGTACATGTTCCAGACTTCGCCTAAATGTTGTCAACGTGATTAGAACTGTGTACAGTGTTATTTGACTCAAAACGGCAATATTGAAATACTTTTATTATGGCCTGCACATTTATTTATAAAATAACACAAAAAAGCAGGAAAATACCTGTTAATAAGAATTGCTATGGAACCGAGTCTCTGCATCAGGCTGGGATGCATCATCTGGACCCACTTCTGTCTGAAGATTGCTGCTGCTGAGTGGAATACAGAATGAGCATTCGTTCATGTCAACATTTTGTCAAGCGTCAAAATGTTGAGGTTACAACTTCCCATCCCACCATGAGAAGGAGCCAGTGTGGGGCGCCCAAATCACTAGATTTTAACTTCAATTCTAGCGATTACCTAAATATTCACTGAAATTCAGCATTCTATTGACGTTAATTTCGCTGCAACGACAAAATATCCAGTAATTGTTCCCCAAAAAAGGTGTACCATCAGAGGACATGTTCCAAAAGTAGTTTTTTTTTTCAAAATTAAGAGCTGGAAGAACTACTTATCCACCGAATTGCATATGCTTTTCCCGCTGGTGTGAACTAATTTGAAATGTAAGAACACCTTTTTAAACATTCATCATTCCTCTATCAAATGCCGCAAACTGCATTATGATATATGTAGTGTGTAAAGTATTGTTGAAAACTGTATGGGTTTAATGGCCCACCTTGTTTATTCAGACTTACCATTTTGGTGGCCAACATGGTTCACTTGCCACGTTCGCCTTCTCAATGCGCACCTTTTTCTGAGGGGGAGGAGTTAGAGGTGTTGTACTGGAAACCGTTGCACCCTCTGGTTCTTGATTCCCGTCTTCCTTCTTCAACTCTGAGCAATAAAGGAAATCATATCGAGCTAATTCAAGCATGAATTCAAAAATGGATGTGGTGACAGTCACGAAGTTATGCTCAAGGATGGTATAAGCGAATCAGTCTCATCCAGCTTTGTACTAAGGCATGCTGTGAGATTTTCCTTAAAAATCAACATCCCTCTCCTACTTCCAGAGAAGTTTCGTCTCAAACTCAATTTACGCAGCTGATAAATTGCAAATATTGGCGGCATGGAAACTTTTCTCATGAACAAAGGTAATACTTTCCAAATCTTTCTTTTTTTTTCAGCCTGAAATACAAAGGCTCAATTAATAATTGCGTCATAGATATTGCAATGAACTTTACTTCTCCAGCCTCTTGATGCATCATGGTAAATTTATGCAGCTGTCATTCAAGACGAGCCTTTTTTACTGTCACTTCCTCAACATAATTTCACATGAGCATTTTCTATAATTTTTTTTTCGTTTGATATAACCTTCACTCTGGTGACATTTATTCCATTTCTTTCGCCAGGGGCAGCATATAGATTTGTCATTATTATAATTCAAGTGTGTATTGGAATATTAACAGCGTTTAGAGTGGGGTGTAAAATGTTTCATCACTAAAAGAAGAGAGTAACTTTCACCAGGACAACCCAGATCCCTGGCAAATAACCATTTCTACTCAGCGGCTCCCACTTAATTATCATGGAACCATTCGAAGCAGGCCTTGCATGTCCTCAAACGCATCAATATGCTGGTTGGAAGGCAACTGGAGTCAGCATTTGCCTTTTTAAAGCGTGGGACTATACTTTAATTGAAGATATTTATTCAGTAGATTTTTTTGCTTGATAGGTATTTGTAATTGGTTGCTAAAGCGAGAAGAGGCAAAGTCCCAGCGATGAAATTCGAGCTGAAAGATGTTAACCGGCTCGGTCTTGTGCTTATATAAATCCACATCACACTATTAGAACGTACAGAGAAAGTATGGAGTTGAGATTATGGCTGACCCGGGTGCCTCCTGAAGCCTTGCAATGATATCGTCTCTTCGCATGTCTCGAAGAATGCCCAGAATTTCGCGGAACGTCGGCTCTGGATTCCTCTGATAGAGCATGAAAAAAGTGTCATCAATTCTTTTGAAGTATTCCTTGTTTCTCAGGTCCCTCTCCTGTGCCATACAGATGAGGTCCTTCTCTGCCAACTTATCGAAGAACAGGTCCATGTCGATAAGCGTGTCGTTGCTCTTAAAGACACTCTTCAGGCGCCGTAATGCAGCTTTGAAGTCCATTTCTCTGGAAAGAAATACTCGATATGACAAAGTGCTGGAGAGACTAAATTGAATGTTTCCTGGATAATCCTCGTTAGGAAATTGTATTCATGTTCTAAAACATAAAATCGTATATAATTTTATTGGAATGATATCTATATCATGACATTTCATATGCTTTTTCCTCGAAATCCTCTTCGCCCATTGATCGCATCCTAGAAAGAGGATATTCAAGGAAAGCCCGAACCGGAGAAAGTACTTTTCTTTGTTTCGTCACTAGGAATGGGGGAACTATTAATGATTCACAAAAAACCGACAGATTAGGATTTCTTTTTTTTTCAAAGTCCAGATCCCATGATATCTTATGAGACTCCGGAGTAATGCGTCTTAGGATGGGAGAAGTTGAAGTACCTGAATGGTTTAGGTCTAACTCAAGTCCAAAAACCCTTATTGATAACTCAGGCTAATTTTCCTGGAAATTAACGATTAAATTCTGAGTTTTAATTTCTAAGGATGCGAGATCATGATTAAATTAGTATATTAAAAATCAATTTAGAAGAGTTTTGTCGGAAGTAGAAGTAAACTTAGTTTAAACGCAATGCCAAATGATCCTACTGAAGTTGCAGAATTGACTGATATATTGCATATTTATGTCCTACGTTGAAGTGTACATATGGCAACTAAATTACAATAAAACCAAGAATATTGGGCAAAGAAAACAAATTGATGAAACCCTTTTAAAGAACTGCAGGTGTTGTGAGCAACAAAGAAGGAGCATGTCATTTTGCAGTCTGAAATTCTGCATTTTGAAGATGGGACCCCCACGAAAAAAAACTGCGACGATGGACGTCTTTGCTGAGCCCGTGTGAACCCAAGTGGCGACGAAACCGACGCATTCCATCACGGACGCTTAAAATCTTCAGCTCCATTGCAGCAGGCGAAGACATTGCAGAGAGCGATTCCAGCTTTACCTTTTGAGTACTGACAGCTCTCGTCTCCTCCCCCATCCAAAAGATGTCGAGACAAGAGCAAATCTCTATTTTTTGTGAAAGTTGTCTCCCCTTCTTTTCTTGAAGTCGATTTGTAAACTTCATCTCGCAAAGGCACATCCTCGGATAATAATCATCATCAATCATCAATCCATCCATCCATCAATCCATCAATCCATCCAACCTCCATCCAATAACATAAGAGGTTAATATGTTTGTAATTCCGGGAAACTCCTAGACGGATTAACATTTTAATAATTGAGGTGTCAATCGAAAGCTCATGACCTGGAGGCGATACTTATTGGGTCAAAAGTCCAAAACGTACACTGCGAACGTCCTTTCTACGGGTTCTCCTGTGCTTCTGCGCGACAGAAGCCTCCTCGGGTTGACTTTCCCGTGTTGAAACTCGATCGGCCCGATTGGAATCGTGGCCCGCACCCGACCCGGAACGCGATCGTCGACCGAGCTTTCTTGCTTCGAGGCGCGGATCGTGTTTTTGCTGATATGGCAGGCCCGCAGCCCGCACAGGACTCTAAGCTTGAGAACTTCAGGTGTCTGATGACGTATTTGCTCCAAGGAAGGGGGGACAAAGGGACCCTCGCAGGTCTGCGCAGAAATGCCGTTTTGCGCGTAACGGTTCAGTATGAGGGCCATTCTGTGCAAACACACAGGGTGGAGAAGCGTGTCTTTGGCATGAGAATCCGTGCAAGACATACGTATAGGGAAATCTGAATCATGAAATCATGAAAACTTCCCTATACGCCGGAAAAACCAATTTCTTAGTGATGGTTTGTGTGACATCGATGCCCAGCCATCTCTCATCCATAGGCATATATTGAATACATAATAGGATAATCTGTATGTGTGAGGGTGTCATTCTGGAGAAATTTCTCTTAGATGGATGAACGGATTTTCACGAGTGAGATGTCAATCGTTAGCGTATGACCGGACAATACTTCCTCGATGAAAAGTCCAAAAATTCGTCCAATTTTCATGTGATGAGGCCACTTTTCGGCCAATAAGAATAACACTTTACCAAAAGCTTTCTTGAGAAGTGCTCACACGTCATGACCTGCACTGGACCTGTTACTTGATTGCCGAACGAACCGGTCCAAAGCCTACATTGTCCTTTGAGCTTCAGAACTCGCGGTCTCAAATTTACTTTGTCGCGTTACCAGTTCCGTCGCCGGTTTAAGACGAACATGTTTCCAACACCGAGTTGGTGCTCGAGTGGAGTATTATTTTTAAATGTTGGCGTTCACAAAATGTTCCAAAAAAAGTGGGGAAGTTTCAACAATTATGTGGCGAGATCTACTGAACGTGATAGAAATAAAGAACTTCTAGAGTCTCAGTCAGTGGATATGCGTGCATGACGAAATTACCAAAACGTTGCTTCGCAGGATACTTCCAGGAATAGTGAAACGGACGAAGAAAGAGCAAAAAGTCATCCACGAAATGTTCTCATTCCACTTATTTCAGCCCGTGCGTCCACGGGCTTTTAGACTAGTCATCAATATACATAAGAGGCTAACCTCTCCGTAATTCTGTCATTCTGGTAAACTCCGCCTAGACGGATGAACGGATTTTCATGAGTGAGGTGTCAATCGAAAGCTTAGGACCTGGAGGCGATACTTCTTTGGTCCAAAAGTCCAAAAAATACGCTGCCCACTTTCTTGCTATGCGTCCTCCTGTCTGTCAGCGCGTCAGAGGCCTGCGCGGGTTCACTTTTGAACCGAGTTGAAACTGGATCAGCCCGATTGGAATCATGTCCCGCACTCAACCCGGAACGCGATCGTCGACCGAGCTTCGCTGCTCCAAGCCGTGGATCGTGTTTTGTTGATATGGTTGGCCCGCATCCTGCTCAGGCCTCTAAGCTTGAGAACACCAGGTCTCTCATGACGTATTTGCCCCAAGGGGGACGAAGGAATCCACGCAGATCTGCCCAGAAACGCATTTTCGGGTGTAATGGTTCAGAATGAAGGGCATTCTTTTCAAGCATACAGGGTGGCGAAGCTTGTCTTTGCGCGGGAAACCGTGCAAAACATTAATATCAGTAAATCTGAATCTCATGAAAACTTCCCTTTACGCCCGAAAAAAACTTTCTTAGGGATGAATTGTGTGAAGTGAATGTTCGGCCGTCTCTCATCCTTATCCATGAAGTAATATATAAAAGGTTAATCAGTCCATGTCAGGGTGTAATTCCGGGAAACTCTTTTGAACCACTTTGATAAGGAAAAGAACTGGAGATGACGCACAATCTATATATTATGCTTGGGCGTCTGTATGTCCGCAGTGCCAAGTGCGCATGCGCGGCGCCTTCTACCCTGTAGCAGGGTGCCTGTCACGCTCTCTCGAGCGAGCACTTTCCCTCCGGCCATTGCGGCTGTCGGATCCATTCTCGAGAACATAATAGCCCGGAGGGGGTTCGGATGACTTGAGCAAAGAAAAACGATGGGGTGGACGGGAATCGATACATGGGCCTCCCATAAGGGGGACAAGAACTTTCCAACTACAACACAGAACCAAATAAAGTTAAACGTTTCTTTCCATACCATCTATAATACTACAGCGGGAGAGAAGTATTCTACGCACAGCCCCCGCTCCCAATACGGACCTACCCATTCGGCACAACAACGTTGTATCAACATTGAGAATAGGTTGAAACGTTGAGACTTGGTTGAAGTTGAGAATTCGACGAAAAATCAACATCAATGAAATGCTAGCTATTCATAATTAACCGTATTTTCAGCATTTGGTNTAGCTATTCATAATTAACCGTATTTTCAGCATTTGGTGACTACTCGTGAATTAGGGAAGTCGTTCAGAGGCTACTAGGAGAAACATTTTTATAAATCGTATTCTCAATGTTGTTTTTACGTGGAGTTATCCACATCATACCAACAGAAAATAGGTTCTACGAATCGACGCGAGATGGCACATAACCGCCATTTCCGCGATTCTTATCCTGGTGCCTTTAAATAACCAGTACCCAGCGTTTTTCAAACAGTACCCAATCTTTTCCCATTTACAGCATAGGGGAAGGTATAGGAATTCCTAGATAGATATGTTTAAGGAGGTAATCAGGGAGAAGGAGACCCAAAGTACTTCTGGCTAGGGGGTCCGAGAAGACACGCTCAATTTTCCTAAATCTCCACATGGCAAACGCTTTTATTCAGATTCATCCATGATGGATAGAGTATAAACCATGCCCGCGAGGTTGTTTTCCTCCACTGGACCGAGAGGTACTTGAGTCATGCAAGTACTCAATGTAAATTTTCATTCAGTAGAGGAAAAAAAAACTCTTAGGGTCCGTTACGTGGGATGATTGTACTCGATAGGGTACTGCTAGTATCACACCTCTTGGGAACCATCTATGAAGTTATCGAGTCCATATTCAATTTCATCCGACAATCAAAGCTCATTCAAACTCTGGAATAGGGAGGAGGTACTATAATGCCCACAACGTCGCACAGCATCAACTTTTCAACGTTGAGCTGTGTTTCATTTCAAAATTGTGGCAACATCATGGCAACATGTTACGTTGAAAAGTCAACCTTTCCTCAACATTGAGGCAAACATTGCCATCAACCTTTTTTCAACGTCGACACAACGTTGTTGTGCCGAATGGGTCAGCAACACAAGGATTTGAGAAAGGCGAGAAAGAGACCGGATGCGATGAGAAGTATCTCGTCCTTCTTTACTTAGCATAAAAAGCGAGAATGCAAAATGTAGTGTAAACATCACGGAAGCGATATCGTGATGCGTCATTGCGATCGCACTCGGAAGTCCTTCGGAAAGAGTGGGAGAACCCGGCATGTGGACTCCACGGCTTGGGTATTCCCCAGAGACGCCGACCTCACGGAACTCGATTCGAGAGCATTCGGCTCGTGATCGTGTTACGTTGAAGAGAGAGAGAGAGAAGATTAATCGTGGAGAAGGATTCTATCAGAACTTCAGAGAATGTAATTATTGTAAATTAAACTATTTGTTAGCAAAAATGCTTAATTGAGAAGAACATTCTAAATGACTCATTCTTCAACACTTGCAGTGTCCTGGTTAACGAGGTGCTAAAAAGAGCCCAACCCCCCCCCCCCCCCATTCGTCCTCAGTGGAAAGAAAAGTTAGTCACCAACTCCCATGGCAGAGTGTCATCCCAAACAAAGGAAACACACCCTAATGAAGACGATTCCAAGACACGCTCAAATGATGTGACAGATTTTGTTAGAAGTCTGCGTTTTCTTTCGGTCGCGTAGAAGCACGAGCCAAAGAAACTGCTTGCAATGTGCAATTAAAAAGTAATTGGAATTTCATGTGTTGCAGTTTGTTACCGACTTTAATTCCATTTAACAATTGATACATTGCGATTGTTTTAATTGATTAGGCCTCGAGAGAAGTAAAATGTCGTGCAAATTAATCGCTCATTTGACGAAGCACTTCGCTTAGCACTTCATTAACGCGAAGGATTATCCCCATCCGATAAGACATATAATCCATCCATCCTTCCTGCCAGTGAGCGACATCGTAATAAAATTCTTTTTTTTTTCTGCGTATTCGGGTGAAAGCGGGAGGTGAGACTCACAAGGGAAAGAGGAGAGAAAACAGAGAAAGAGAGAAAGTAGAGGGAGATGATTGCATCTTGTGAGATGTCCGGATGAGGAATCGCCCTTCCAGTGATTGATCCATCCCGAATTCCCACCTCTTTTAATTTCGCGATCCCCCTCCCATTCTACCTTCGTCTCCTCATCCAGCGTCTCATCTCTTTTTTAGATCCGGATCATGATCCCCGTCAGGACGAGGAAGAAATTCCGTGCCGGGAACGTTCCGGGGACCGCGAGATGACGCCTCGCGAAAATTAGATTCCGTGCCGATTGAAAAATCACTCGTCAGCCGCTTCTGGGCCCCTCAATCTCGCCCGATGTTGACAATCGCCTGGAGTCGAATATGAAAACTTGCCGCCCCGAGGAAGACTTAAATCTCCTTAGGGAGTTTCTTGCTCCTTTCCCCCTCCAGACTTCATTTTAATCCATTACAGGATGAAACCGAGCAGTGCTGCCGATCCGACGGATTTCGAAACGTCGAGACTTTCTCGTGATGGAAAGGGCTCGAGTCGTGCGGGGTAATCAAGCATTTGATGTCTCCGTCACGATCCGCCGGCCCGTTTTTCATCCGGCTATTTCTAACCCGTCTCCGTCCAGACGCTAATGAATTTTAATGCGTGGCAGATAAAATGCAGGGTTGCCGGAATGCCCGACGAAGCTGAACGTTGACGGGTTCGTTGTGGTGACCGGATTTCTCCGGGATTGAAAGTCCTTTCCCGAGACACCAAAGTTTTTATGGTCGTGAGAAAAAATGACGTCATCAGAGAGAGAAAATGGAATTTCTCGGAGTCGGAGAACCGGAATCGGGGATCCGTCGTCCGTGGCTTTCTTTGCTCAAAACGTTAATGAAGGGAAAGGCCGTATTTTCGGGTTGAGCCCTAACGAGCTGCTTAATGGCTAATCACGTTACCCCGTCCCTGAGGATTAAAGCTTAATCAAAAGAGCGTTTGTTAGCAATCAGAGGGGGAAGAGGGAAGTTTTGTCGAAAAATTTTCTCCCTCTCTACACGCCGAGGGGAGAATCCAATAAGAGAACCGTGTGCGGCATCGCTGATTCTCCACATCATCTGGAAGGAGAAACTCTCATTATAAAAGCGTTTCCAAGCCAACAAAAATAAAGCTTAGAAATCCATTCAGTCTGACGTCCTGACGCTCGGCCCGTCATATACGAGGTGTTTAAACGTAACGTATCGAGTTGCCTGTATGTTATTGTGGCCATTTCCTGTTTCTTTCAGGCTGGTGATGGAAGTGAAGCTAAATAAACTATAATGATAAACTTGATCAACGACTGCTGAAATTAAATTAGTAGATCTTTAATCTCACCGTATTCCGTTTCGCGGTAACGGCAATGAGCTATCGGGGGACGATCAAGCGTCATGCAGTTGCACTCAGCATCTGGAGAAGCGAAAGGGGAAGAGATCCAACAACTGGCACCATTAGAAGTGAAGAGGCCGACCGGAAGCTCAGAGACAGAAGAGAGAAGCTGCTGGAGTCCAAGAAGCGAGAGAGAAGGGAGAGAAGGGAGAGAAGAGAGAGAAGGGAGAGAAGGACCGTTTCCTGACTTCGTAACGTGATTTTCACCCTTTGCTTCGTCACGAAACGAATTTTCGAAAACCTAACCAATATCAAGAGTCCTGACGATCTAAAACTGGATGAAGCAGAAATTATTAAATAAGTTACATTTATCTGCCCCACATTATCCAGCTGGTAACTTCTCAAGAGGCGCTTCGGTTTTAGGGATTTTCATCATACCAGTTCTATGTACCGTTCACACGCAGCTCTTGCTGATGTTATCCATGCCTTTGTGTCTTATCGCTTCCGGCTCATTTCGTTGGCAAGCTTGAGGCAATTTCATTTTGCATGCTTTCATGTCGCCGTGTGACTTGATGATAATTCGCTTCCTATCGTTTAATCTGTTCCTTCAGAGCATTTAAAAAATCTTAGCCTCACGTGGAAATTTCAAGCTGAATATTGCACTGTTGTTTAATTTCTCCGAGAATATTCGCTTAAATATGTGACTGCTTGCCTTTCTTGTTCGCTCTTTTCTTTTATCAATTTTGTTTGTCTTCCAGGAAGCTGAGTTGGGGAAAAAAACAAAACTGGTAATCAAATCATTCCCAAATGAGACCCTTTCCAGGCATCCTCAATCTCCACTTATTTTTTTTGCGATTCCATATTCTACACCTGGACTCATTGCAGCCGTGTTCGAGAATGACCCAAGGCCGATCAAGCGTTGCCAAGAAGGAAAAGAAGAAACGACGAGAAACTGGAAATCGTATCGAGATGAACTGCGAGCGGAGCGTTACGTGTCCTTCCATTTCCGGCCAATCAGCGGTGAGTGAGGAAGAAAACTTTTGGCCCGTCCAGTGATGTCGGATCGATCCGCAGGGGTTTGGTCAGTGATGCATCATGATTCCTCTCCTCGTCCCCCCCTTTTTTCCGCTTCTCGTCCCTGTCTGTCGTCGGGGGAATTACGGTCCTTGTTTGCTCCTGCAAAGGGATCTAACACGATTTCCTAATTGAACGACGTTGACACCAGATCCGAGAGAAAACTAACCAGATTATCCGACATCCCTGGGGCCTCCCATCTAATCCCATTATATCTTCCTTTTTTCTTTATTTTTTCTCCAGATATTTCCCGATTCTTGGCGTTTTTGCAAAAATGGATCCACATGATAACTCCGCTTTACCCTTTTATTCCATTTAGTTCCATTCCCGAGCTTGTGTTTCCAGATAATGGAATCATCCCACTGCAAATTTAATTTCGAAATTGCTCTCGAATAGTCCTTGCAAAATTCATGCCAACCGTATATCTCGGATAGTAATAAGGGAGCGATGCCGATGGGACCTCCTCATCTTTCCGCCTTGATGGCTCAGCCATGGCTTACGCTCATTCGGAGTGTAAGCCCTCGGATTCCTGTCTTGCCAACTACGGCACAAGCTGAGAAATCCCATCGCGCTAATGGTTCCCGTCTAGGCCGATTACGCCCTTGTCAACCCGACGCGGTTGCCAGATCCTTCATTTCAATATCTCTTCGTTCTCATCATCGTTTTCCCCCTCTTTTTGTCTCGAATAAACAGTATTAGCGGAGAACTGATAGCTCGCGAAATCCGAACATTTGATGTGCGACGGAAGAGGGGCGTAGGGGGAGAGATGATGAGATTGAGGAGGAGGAAGAGATTTTTGGCAGCCGTGGTCGGGGCGCAATTTCATGGATCCCAATCAGTGTAATGGAGGTGGAAGTCTTTGGTCAATCTGATCTCCGATGATGTCCCTCTGCTACCCCCATTGATTCTTGCTTCCAGGCCCATATTCTTCCTTCCTTCCTTCCTTCCTTCCTTCCTTCTTTCCTGCCTAGTTCTCTGCTTCCCTCCAATGCCAATGGATGCCGGATCCCTCATTCTCAGCGTTCTGCGGTCGAATGACCGTCGAATTCCCCGTTACGAGGATTGTTTTTGTCGGAAATTTCTCCTTGAGCTGGTCTAGAGAAGTGCCATTGAAGAGAATCTGCAAGATGGACTATATGCGGACAAATATATATAATATATTTCGCAAAAAGGAAGGCCTATTTGCCAGTGACAAGTATTGCGATGATACGATGTATCTCACGCATGGTACAAGTGTGGAATCAGCATGGAACCTGTATCGCCTGTGTTGTATCGTGTAGGAATCTGCCTAAGGAAAGAGGTGAAAATGAAAATCGCAAGCAGAAGTTCAAAACGTTATTTCTCTCTTGAGGTCAATTCAAGAATGAAGTCTAGGTCTCCTCTCAGTCCTGATGAGGGTTCAAAGCTAGATCTGAACATCTTTACTTTTATTTTCTTAATTTTATTCTCAGACAGATTTTTCACGCCGGTGTATTTGTGCGTTCAGTGCAAGGCGACAAAACCAAATGGTCATGATGTCTCGCGTGCCAGTTATAAATTGTAGACCCGTATCCGGCAACCGTGGTGGTCTGGAGACTCCTCATCAGCGGAGTAGCATCTCATGAGTATATGAGACATGAGGGGAAGGAAGTCGAAAGTCTTTCGGCCACTCAATCCCCGAAATGGTCCCCCTTTTCCTCCCTAATGTCCCGCTGCTTCCACTTGGATGAGATACCATTAGGGCATCCGACATCCCTGTTCCCATCAGACTCCGTGAATCGTCTCGCATTTGCATTCCAAACCATTTCAGCCTCCCATTTGGAGACTCTGATTCTCATGCACGGCGAATGTATTACACCCAAATCCCGATATACTTTCTCAGCATGGGTTTGTGTGTATATAAACAACTTCAGTTTCTTTATTCTCATACACATTAGCAGAGATTGCATAGGAGTAGAATGATGTCGTCCATCGCATTTTTTTTCCATTCTCTCGACTAAAGTCGATCAAACATGCTACTACGTATATCATTCAGACGTGACAAAAGAAATCACATTGGCCTTGATTGTTCTAAGGCCTTTTTTTTTTCTTTGTCTAGGAACTTCTATATAAAGAGCGGAGGGAGGAGCAGTGAAATCGATGGCGAGGAAGAGATCCAATCACGTAACGGGGCTATAATGGGGGTTTGATGAGAGTTTTGCATGGGTAGAGCAGCTCTCCCCTCACATGACATACGGCCTGTAGATTGGGTCGGGGAGGGCGGGGAAAGGGAGCGTGGATCTGGGCGCTGATTGGCTGTTGATGTGGGCAGGGGGCGGGGCGGGAAAATTCCCGCCGCGGGTCACCATCACTGCGGTACTGTCCGGTGCAGTGACTGTGGATGTCACTGCCGCCGTCGCGATAGTTCCCACGCCTTCTTCGCGATCTTCTCCTCCTCCCCCTCCTCCTCCTCCTCCTCCTCGCTCTCCTTTCTTCTTTTCTTCCCCTGACTTCCCCTTCGATTCTTGCTGGGCTTTCTTGCTCCTTTTCCACTTCATCCGCCGGTTTTGAAACCAGATTTTCACCTGAATCACGAAACGACAGGGAAACTCAATCAAAACATATTTTGAATACAGGCTTACATTACTGGAAGTGTCTTTTCTAAATGCGCCTCATGGAGTCTGTGACCGTCTGCTGCAGGAGTCCAGCGGGTCGAGCTAAAGTGTAGGCTGCGCTTTTCCGCCTCCGAGGAATTTATTATTATCCCCTCTGCGCTCTGGTGCACAGAGGGGAGGAAAAGAGTCAGAGGGTGGAAGGGAAGCACGAGAACGCTCGTCGAGACCAGGCGGAAACGACTCGAAGAAGTGATCAAGACCAAAGGCGTGCTACTGAACGAGCTACTGAGAGGGCCTTTCCTATTGACCTGGCCTTGCATTCGTATTCAAATGAATGAATTGAAAGTTCTATAGTTCCGCGGAGCTTTGTCGCCTAGTTTAAAAAGAAACACGATTGAATGCTGCGCTGATAGCTTGGCGGGAAGTGAAGGAAGAGGAAACCGGCAGGGCTCATAAATCAGGATGACTGTGGAAAAGCCCTAGGCTTATGGCCTACCGTTCCCATAGTACTGTATATCATCGAATATGGAAGAGAGCCCAAAGAAAATATGAAAGAGCCCTGTAAAACTCCGGGACACCGTCCTCATATGTCATGAACTTTTTTCCCATCCTTTATCTTTAAAGTGTAAGTTGGGGGGTTGTGGCACGTGCCATCTCTTTCCTTCCCCCCACGCTATGCCTAGGCTTTAAAGTATGCCAGCTGCTGGTCCTTCTCGTTTTATAATGAAACACTTAAGCTGTGCGTCACTTTTTGATGGCAGATCTATCAGATCTATCGGGTGCTTCGAAACATCTGATAGAAAGAAAAATATCTTTTCCAGCAAGCACTGAGCGCTCGAGAAGACGACAGGCATAATTTCGAGCACTTCATATCCCCTCCAAGAGATTGAGCAAACACAGTGGGATTAGCACGAATGATGGATCAAACCTCGTGATTCATATTTATGAGAAACTTCATAGTTCGCATCTTCACGTTCAGCAGTTATATCAAAGGCCAGATGTCTGCGGCCTTCTCGAGCGATGCCTTTTTCTTTCCTTAAGCGACTGTAACTCCCGACCGTTTCAACAAATTTTTTCGTTCATGCTTTTGGGTCAGAAAGGCCATCAAGCAAATTAGACAATCCGTGAGGAATCGGTAACGAGAGCGGACCTGGGTTTCGGTGAGCATGAGGGCAGTGGCGACCTCGAACCTCTTGGGCCGGGAAAGGTATTTGTTCTGCTTGAACTGCTTCTCCAACTCCAAGAGCTGCTGAGACGTGAACGCCGTTCGGGGTCTCCTCGTCTTTCCCATCGAACCTCCGCCTGGATACGAAGACACGATAGATAAGCTTCCTTCGTGTATGATAGAACTGTTCAATTTCCACTCTTTCACTTGATGAGTCAGGTTATGGTTACTTGAGGTCGATCCCGGAACACGAACTTTTAATGGGCATCGAATTAGAGTGAAGATGAGTGAAACGAGAGGTTTATTGGGACATGCTATTGTCGACATCGAAGTCGGTCGAGCCTCAAATTCATATTTATCAACTCTCATTTATGCATGATTGAATTCGACGAAGTCAAAATATCCGTAACACGGCGACACCATCCGTGAAACTTTCGTTAAGGCTCTAGGTTGCCCATCTCGCCGACTCCTGAGAAGCTCCCTTCAGTCTCTGAAGACGATATTGAATCTCGAGATCTTCGCGGGCTAGTCAGCTTCGACTCTGTGGAATCCACTTACATCTTGGATCGAAGTCAAACGAGGGTTGGATACGATGCAAGGCGTAGGTGAAACGCAATCCTTTCCGCCATGTTCCAGCCCGATAAAGTACGAGAGAAAGAAGTCGGGCCCACGTATAATCAGCCCCGCCTGTTCCCGCTCTCATCTTTTTCGTAATCAAGAGTTCCATTACGGGGCGAGAGGAGCTATCCCATTAAGGGCGTTGATGGCGCTTCTAAGAAGGCCCTAATTAAATGTCCCCCTCAATATAGGAAGGAGAGACCTCCCATGATCTCCTCCTAAATGGCCCTCGGTCCCGTGTCCAAAGGGAAAATGCTCCTATTGTGGGGTCGTGAATCAGAATTGGATGGAATCGAGGGGAGATCCTTAATCAACTTCGCACAGAGGATTTATGGCGGACGGGGAAGTTCAGATGGGCAGAAAACGAGATCAGCTCCTTTCCAAACAGTTCGCTCGGAAGACATTCAAATGCGATGCAATTCTATTGATGAGGTGCATCTGTCCCCCGATATCGTACGGTGATGACATTGGCAATGAGCTGCTTCGCGTTAACCTAATAGGACGCTGTCACTAATATCATCGGGGATAACAAGGTCAACGACCGCATAGTCTATCCAGGGGATTAATAGCAGGATTAATGATAGGATTATTAACACCTGCCTTGCATGGTTTCGGTCTTTACTGCGATGAAAACTCCAAAAGTAGCATGTAAAAATAAGTTTTGAAGCAATTCAGTCTGCAAACATTTTAGCGTTTCTAAGTATGCTGACATTTTCAGGTAACTGCGAAGGATGCCCGGAAACTTCAATCGGAAAGCTGACACGGGGTACGGAATATCCGGTACAAATTCTGAAATTTGAAGCACCAATCAAAAGATTGAAGTG
Organism: Darwinula stevensoni; assembly: GCA_905338385.1. Taxonomy (NCBI): domain Eukaryota; kingdom Metazoa; phylum Arthropoda; class Ostracoda; order Podocopida; family Darwinulidae; genus Darwinula; species Darwinula stevensoni. Next base: position 24,611 of record CAJPEV010001191.1, read on the forward strand.
CCGGTGGGCAAAGTGCCTGAATAAGTTTCCCATTGTAACATTAACATTCAAGTCTCAAACCAAACGGAACTGGAATTTACGACGATAAATATCAGACGTTGCTTCCGACGTCAGCTGCAACCAATCGATTGAAGAATTCGGAGGAAGATCCGTTTTCTTCTTGCTTTTCCAATTTTTCGATTGCTCTGCACGTAAACGTGCGAGGAATTCCCCCCGACTGGCCTTCATCTGAGAATCGCTGTTTCACTATGAACTCAATGAAAAGATTCACCTCTCGTCATGTACTTAGCGGCTCATTTAATTTCCGGGCTTAGTTACTTTCTCAATCGGATATTGCGTTGAGTCGGTAACTAATGAGTCGAGAAAACCTTTCAAACTGGGACCCAAAATTTTGCGTTTTTTCCATGTCGATGATGGGAGAGAGGAGGAATCCCCCCTCTGCCTAGCAGGAATTTCGATCTTTGATAGCAGGGTCGTGCATGACTTTTTCATACTTCATTATGGCTGCATGAATAGCAAGTCAGGGATTAGAAGGAGTGGTAATGAGAATCAGTTGTCGCGTGAAATGAGCCCATATGCCTCTATTGAGCCAAAAACGTTCCAATCTTTTAAAGACACATCTCGTGCACCTGTCTCTCTTTATCCACCCTCTTAATTCCACCACGGTGAAACCGCCGCGAGCGCGTGAAAATCAATCGAGCCTGCAAGTGCGAAAAAAGGGGGGAGAGGGGGTGGATGTGATAGGGCGAAGGGAGACGAAAGAAGGGAGAGCGCAATTAGGCAATTAGGAAGGTACAGAGGAGAGAGAGGGAAAGAGAATGATGTGGACACAAGGAATCATGGCCATCTGTCCCTGTATTTCTCTCCTCTCCTCCCTTTCCCCTCGTTTTTCCGCCCGTCCCTGACTCATCCATTCATACGGATTCACTCCGGGGGCCATCGATAACGGAATATAATTCAGACGACCGGGCGGTATGAATATGAATGACTGATAATCGGTGTAAAGAAGAAATAATATTTTGGAAGAGTCGGGTGAATCTGGGTGGATCTGGTGAATTTGAAAATGAGGTCGATAACCGACGGACCCTTTGGTCGAAATCGGTCCTCCCTTGCTTATAATGAAGTGCTCAGGATCGAGGTTAAAATTTATTATATACCAAGGTGGACTTTTACTTGCTCTGTAAAGCTTCACCGTCGATGCAGAAGAATTAATAAGGGACTTCACGAAGTCGCACGTCTCGAAGCGCGTAAGGTGAGATTTCTCCGAGAGAAAGCATCGGCTTCTCTGCCGTTGGGGAACGAGGCGAGGGGGCAAGGGGGGGGGGGGGGGGGGGGGGGGGGCCCCCCCTTCTCCAAAGAGATTTTCAGCATCGCTGCCCCCCTAATTGATTAAATGCCCCACTTCCTCCCCCTCCCACCATCAGTCTCGATAAGGGATTTTATGTTCGGTGATGGAAGTCCATTCGTTGCGAAGAGATGGATTAAGGGCATCGGACATGGAGAGGATGAAAATTAGCAACATATATCGTGGAGGACCTGACTGCCCGGGAAAGAAAAAAAAAGGGTGGGGAAGGGGAAGGAAGTGGGGCATTTAATCAATTAGGGGGGCAGCGATGCTGAAAATCTCTCCCAACGGAGCCATGAAAGATGATTGCTCGACTCAGACGGGGGACTGTCCCCCCCCCCCACCCCCTCCCCCTCCCCCCCATAGACAGTTCTATAGGCTACCAGCTGCTGCTAGTGGTGGATGAGACGAATTCCTGCGTTTGCGTTTTTCCTGTCTGTCTTCTCCTTTCCGCCACTTTTCCGTTTCTCTTCCTTTCACTTGCGTTTCTTTACTGCCTTCGCTCTAAGTTTCGCGGAACGGCGCAGTAATGTACACAAAATGGAATACCATCGAGCACAAAACCACCGAACCGATAAATCAGGTCGACCTACGATTGGAATCGCCAAGATCAGGAGCATGCTTCTTGGGTGTCCCAGGCACTAAGCTCAAATATTGGTAAGAACTACCAGTGAAGCCCAAGTAAGTATAGGAGTACTTTCATCTTCGCATTATACCAATCTGCCCAAATGAGGTGCGTTGACACTTCTCAGTAAAGGGTGCGTGTTTTGGAATAAACAAGACCGAACAAGTGAAGGAGCCAGGAAGCACTGAGAATTTAATCAAATTGGTGAACCATTGTCTGAGAGAAAAATTTATGGGGTCGGTTTCGTCACGATGGGCTCGTTTGCCGACCGGTGTGCTGTAGGAAACGTAATCATAAGAGATAAAATAGGAAGACAGGATGAAGTACGTTATTTGTCGGTCTCTGTCTCTATGTGTCCGTTAGCTCGAATGTTATAAAGCAGTCGGCGAAACACATTAAGCGACAGTTTTCTCCACGACTAGGGGAAGGAAGGATTTGATTGCGTCTTGTCGGTGATGAGGCGAGGCATCTCTCGGCCAAATGTCATGGCAGAAATGGAACAGCAGACTTTTCACTAAGTCACTCGTTCGACTTGACATTTTCGAGTGAAAACCTCACTTGAGCGGTTAAAAGTAACAAAGAGATAATTATGCCCGATTCATCATTCACTGCCTCGTGGTTTCCGGAATTTTCTTGATCTTCTATCCCACCGAAAGGGTGCAAGCAATCCCTGCTCTCGTTTAGAAAGGAGAGAAAAATCTTTAGATCTCTCTGGAATTAAAGAGAGAGCTAAAGGCAACCAAACGCTCAAAACCTGAAGGAAGAAAAGAGAGCAGTTGCGTATGAGGTCCCGCCCATGCTGGGAAAGAAAGTTGGGATGAAAAAACTCGCGGATGGAGCATCGACAGTGACGTTTACACGCCAAACTTTCTTCTTTCGTTTCTTTTCGGAGGCGTGACTTGACGAATCTTACTTAGTTCTGTGCGTAATGGCTGTGGCCGTCTATACTGTGAAGATCGTGCATCATTTTTGGACGTGGAAATGACGGACGGAAGGCCGGTGTTCCCAGCGAAAAACGGATTTGCAACCACTGCGATCGGAGCTGTTCGCTGCAATCGGTTGCAGCGATGAGTTCGCGTCTCGCACGAATCAGTCAGTGACTGTCGTGTCATCGCTAGGGAATGAGGAAGATCAATTTCCTTCATATTTTCGGCAAGGATTCCCTCGATGATGACGCCATACTTTATCACTTCGTGGGAAAGCCCCCACTACGATAGGCGTGAATTCCGGGCTAAAATGAAAAAAAGAAAGAGAAGATCTCATGCGTGCATGAAACTCATCCTTAACCACGGGTGTGAAGTTATTCTTAGTAATTCAGTTTAGAAAATACTAGAGGGGCCCAAGCCGATGCTACTCTGATTATCCTAGATGCGTCGTTCCCAGGCATTCCGTAGATAGTTTCTTCCCTGGCTTTATCTAAACGAAAGTAGGTTGATGAAATTTAACATGATGTCACATCTATTAATGTAAAAAAACCCAAAGTTTTTTTTTTTTAAAAATATTCTGTGGTTAAGACAAGATCATTCATAACATCGGATTTTAAGATTGGAATTTTCCTCAACCTCTTCGTTGCTATAGGGAGTGACGTGCGACGAAAAGCCAAATGTTTTAAAGAAAATGTTTTATAAGATGCAGCAACGTGTCAACCTAACAATAAGAAGCTGTGCGTGTAGGAGGCCATAGTGGCTCCTGAGCTGTTGGCTGGATACCCATAAGTTTCGGAAGTACTTTACTACGAAGTACTAAAGTACTTCTGGTGCCCTTTCTTCTCCAAGTCACGTGCTTTTACTCGAGTCCAGAAAATTTTTTTGGGTCGTGCGTATGTCAATATATCATATATTGCCCTGACTCTCTCCCCCGCTGATAGAGGAGTCGATCGTCGATTTTTGCCATGTTAATTGGTCTACACAGAGGGACCAAGCCTTCGAGATCTCACGAATCCTCGGAAATGAGGTCACAGAAGGTCAACTCATAGAGTCTTTGGAGAACTGAGCCGGATACTCTCTTCTCTGCCCTGTCATACGCGGAAGCATGCACGCTCGAATCGCTCGGGTTTCAAATAGGTTCTGGTCGAACCCGGCACTGGGTCCATTTGGAGTTCGGCTCCGCCGCTCTGGTTCTGCAACTTGTCGAGTTCTCTCGGAGGCGAAGCGAATTGCACGCCGTCGGAGACGCGAGGAAGACTAGCGCCCATTCGGCTGTTCATTCGTTTTTTTTTTAGGAACTGCTGCGGAATCCACTTTTTTTCGGCTCGTGGGGATTCGAATCGTTGAAGGGAGTTTTGAGGGGAAGAAATAACAAATTCAAAAAGGAAATTTCTCTGATTAGATGCATAAAGAAGGTTTGAAACTTTCATAAATTTTTACTTTACTATCGCTAAAAGTTTACTCTTATTTTGCTCACTTGTTTTCGACGGAAACCTACATGCAGCAAATTCTCGTAAAGTTACGAAAAAAAATGCAGTCATGTATGGGTCGTATTCCCTATTGAAATGAGTTAATCCGATCTACCTCGATCCCCCCCTCGGACTCTCAGCAAGTGTGTCGCCAAAAGGAAGAAAAAAAAATCCGCCTAGTTCAAATCATATTTTTTCATGCTTATTTTCTTTATCGATTGTGCGATTGATGATATCTAAAAAAAATAGTGCAAGTCTAGGTATAAGAGAGATCTCAGATACTAATTCGTTTTTTTTTTTTAAGTGGAGGGGGTAACAAGAGAAAAAGAAAATTCCGGACAAATTCCCCTCGGTGGTTTCTTGAGAATTCTATCTGAGTCAGTTGCGGTCACTCCAGAACCCATTCTCTTCGATGTGACACTTTCACATGGCAGCCCACATTTATAACTGCGCTCGACCTCATTTTTGGCTTCTCTCTCGTTTCTCATTTCTCGATCCCATACTGTGTTCAAGTGTCGATCTCATCTACTTCTGAGGCATGAAGCTTTGCATACGGAGACGAAAGCGAACAGCAAGGCGAATTCACCGACGAGGGAAGCGAGGCAAAAAATTCCCTGGGAGTATGTACCGTAGCACCACCCTTATTATCTATGTCCACAGTGTTGGACAGAGGTTTTATTCATGGGTAGGCCAGGCTCCTTTTTCTTTCTCTTTGGAGTGCATATCCATTCATTGGATGGGGCATGACACGAAGAAGACTGGGGAACATCATATATAATTATGGGTAATTTCATGTAATTAGAGGCCTGTAAGAAACGTTGGCTTTTCACGATACCGCCTTATGCATATTAAAAATTAAATTCGGAACTCGTGCTTCACTAAGCTCTCTAACACCCTCGGTGAAATGCACCCTCGGTGAACACTTCGTGATACAATGCGTCGTTCGCGAACCTCTGGTCTAACGGGATATAAAGTTCCGTCCGCCAGGCCTATCATACGGTGAAAAGGCCCATGGTGTGAAGTGCAAACGAGGGGGTGTTTTAATAATGGGAATGGGGCCTGAATCGGAGGCAGCAGATGTGTAGACAGGAAAGATGCATTGCATGGATTTTTATGAGGCACTAAATGCCCCGAAATTGGACGACCCATTCCCAGCTCGGTTTCACGCTTCTCCCCCCACTCCCCCCCCCCCCTCTCCTCCCCTTCTCTTCTCTGCTTTTCAATCAGACGATTATACTTACCCATATGGCCCGGTTTCCTCCTCCCCCCAACCTCATCTCCGAAGTGAAAAAAGGGCTTTACGTTAGCAGGTCTTTTGCCTTTCCATAAAACTTTGTTGCGCTTTTCGACCTTCATTACTTCAAATTTTCAATTTAGACTAAAAGGGAAAATATGCCAGTAATGTTTTCTGCACATTTATATCTATATCTGCACATTTATAAGCATCTGGTGCTGCTGGTGTGAAACAAACTAGCCAGCCTGGAATTTCACGAAATTCACCTCGTCTCCAAACAACCTATCGAAGATGCGAAACCAGAAGTTGATATTTTGAAACCACTCCAGACACAATCTACAGATCGAAACTTCCTCGAAGAACCGAACCCATATGGCAAAAAAATGGGGGGGGGGGGATAAATGCGAACGAGTTGGACCCGGGGGACCCCGAGGAAGAGCGCGTGCGGGGAAGGCCCCGCATCCACCCCGAGCATTCAAATGGTAATGTAATCCGAGTGGAACCGGCTCCGTCGCATGAATAGGGAATGGGTCCCAATCAGCCTCGATCGTCGTTTCGTGTCCCCTTCTTTAATCGAGCCGTAATTCCGACGAATCGAATCTCTCATCAGGTGGACCTATCGACCATCTGGGGCTTGACACGACTGCAAACACGGGAGTCGAGACGTCTTATTATATGCAAGGTCACGCCGTATTGATTTTGAAAGGAGGCTTCGTGATTCATCGCACCTGTTCCCTATTTGTTATTTGTCTTTCCTCCGTGCCGATTTTCGCCTCCGCCCGTTTCTCCGAGGAAACCGGCGGGAATATCGCGGGTCGTAAATCAAGGCCGGTGGACGATAACGATCCTTAACTTTGTTTCTCGCGATTATGCCGTTCAGAACTTCTGCTCCCACGCTTAGGCACGATATGAGAGCGTTGTCTCGACGCCGGTAGCGACCGCAATATGCGTATCATATTTGAGCAAAAATAATAAATAAAAATAAAATCCATCCTATACGAGCGCTGGTACGTTAAATCGTACATTAACACGATGCATTAATGTACGATCGATTCCAAGTAGTTTGAATAGCTCGAGTCATTTTATGTCCAACAAAGTAATCGTGCAATCAATAACGAATTGGTTTGACGTTTCGGTAAAATAAGTCTAGGAAGGTTGCATAAATAATCAGCTGAATCGGTTATAAAAGTGCTTTAGCCATAAAAGTGCTAATTTAATATTAAGAATTTACTTTTGTGCTGTGAATAAAGGTAAAAGTCGTGAAATTAGACCGACATTGAGTATGAATAGTTAATGGGCTCATGCACGATTTACAGGAGCGCGATGATTGATGAATTAAGGAAACGTTTCAAGTGATTGATGAATTGAGGAAGCGTTTCAAGTGTCGACGGTACATGAAAGCATGAAAGAAGCATGATTCAAGGCTCATTTCCGGATGAATCATCCGGGTCCTGAACGTTTCCTGGGAAATCCGCGAAAAGCAGCTCACAGGAGCAATGAGATCCGTTTATGTGTATATTTGGAGCATATTTGCACCTGGATAAAGATTGTGGGATGGCTTTTTTCCCCAGGGAAACTGTGGGAACACCGACGGGCCAGGTGTCCTCAATCATCCGATATCTCGACAGAAATACTGTAGAGTCCTCATCAACGCAAAATAGGGGAAAGTTCTTATCGAGAACGGAGATTAGGGACGGAGGATCTCATTAAGGAGCAAACTGAAAAGCAGGACTTATAAATCTTTTTTTCTCTCTCTCTTTCTCTCTCCTCTTGATCTTTCCCACATTTGCTGCGTTCCCCGCTCTTCCAAAAACGTTTGCGCAAAACTTTGCACGAAGTAAAAGCACGAGAGTTATTCGCAAGGCGAGATCGTCTTCGTGTGGTGAAAACGATTCTATCGGAGAAGCGACGCCCAACAAGTTATGGTTCAACATCTGTACATGTTAACATATATTACATTTATCAACACTTGTATCAGGTACGATATATCAAAAAAAAAAAGAATTGTTTTTCGTCCATTAGACCCCGTGGCAACGGATAAAAATTTGACTAAACTTTCTGCCGGTATCTGCAAGTATCGCAGATTTTAATTAAAGTTGCAGGTGCTCTTCATTGATCACAATTTAAATGAATTCTGCCGGCGCAAAGCCAGTACCATATCTCTCCACGGAATCGAGAATTACTCGCCGCGAACGAGGAGATTACGACATGGAAAATGCCCTGTGCCCACTTGATAGGCCGACACCTGCAGGGCTTTAGAAGGTGGATTAGGAGATAAGTTCCCCACTTGGCGGCGGTTGTTTTTGCGACGAGATCGACGAGTTTCTAATCACCTTCTTCCCCTTCTTCCCTTATCTGCGGTGTGAAGAGGGCAGACACCGTGGAGGTTGTCGTCCCACTCGACGCTACATGCCACGGCCGAGGCTCTTCGAACTTTTGACGCCACGGTTTATCGTGAGAGTTTTATTATTCGTGTGTGTCTGAGACATGAATAAATGTGGACTTAGTAAACAGGCGTTTTTGGTGTGTTGGATGGGTACGAAAGGCGACAAGGGGGGGAGGGGGGGATTCAATATCGCTATTGGGCTCAGATTTATTTGTTCCATCGGCTTGTACCACTTGGAGTTGCGAGTAAAAACGGTTTCGTTCCACAGATAATCACACACACTGATAATAAAAAAAGGGTGATTCTCTTCCACCAAGGGATGGCCAAAATAATGATAATAATCATGGGTCGGACAATGAACGGGTGGCTGCCACCCATCAATGAAAATTATCGTGCTGAAACATTATTGTAGTGACGAGGATTTGGAATCGGCTTACAGTACGATCCTCAGCGATCACGTGTTGTTCAGAACATTTAGGAGCACTTTTTTCTTGCCCCCGAGTTTCATGCCCGCGTGTGACGGGCGCAATTGCGATTTTCACTCCGTATTTTCTCAAGAACTAAGCGTCACTTTTGAAAGGGGGGCAGCTCGCAATTGACAGTAGCCAGAAGGTTCGCCGTTTTCCCGTGCGATAAACGAACTGCTCAAGACCGAACTGATGGCAGAGGAAGACTGCTTCTACGAACTCGCTTGGAAGAGCATTCCAACTGAGGAGGAATACCTTGACTCCTGGACCTTGAGATTAATAATTACGACCGGGCGCTCTGAATCATTCATTTTTACCTTTCAAAATTCGTACCATTTCAATCCCTACGTCTGTAAATTTGCTTTGCTGCAATAGTTCTCTACTGCATGTGGGTTGTAAAACTTTGAAACAGGGAGAGGTGAAAGCGTCTTTTGTACTCAGGAGAATTTCTGCTTTTTCCCCTTCCCTAGTCGTTGCACCTATGCTGTGTTCTGCCTTGCTTCGGTTATCAAATACAAATGTTTTAGATAATAAGCCTAGTAAGTTTTAAAGCACTCCAATTCCGATCTTCTTTATTTAAGGTTGTAAATTACTCCAATTTCAACTTGAGTGCTCTTCTAGCAGATGGAAGTTTGAACTCTCTCAATGACTACTTACTCTAACAAGTATCAATTTCAAATTCATTCATGAAATTTTTTCTATCGCCGATGCCGCTTAAGTCTGAAACTCTGCTAGACATTCTGGATCCTCCGAGAAACCCAATTAAAGTCGAAAGCACAGACCTGGGAAGTCGGGTCCTGGTCCTCTGGGATAGAAGAATTGGGCGGATCGGGCCAGCCAGTCCCAGGGCGAGGCCCTCAGGACGTCCACAGGCGAAGGGGAATGAAAGGCCGAGGTCAGGCCGATGCCTCCCGGTAGAGGATAGGGAGGCAAGAGAGGATGCTGACCGAATCCGAATAAAGAGTTGCCGTTGGTGCTGTTGCTTGGACTCAATCCGGCGGGATTCGGACTCGGGCTGCTGCTGTGACAGGGACTGCTGTTGTTGCTGCTCCGTGTTTCTTCGCGGACCTCCTTCTTCCCGATCAGGGATTCGATGTTGAACGAGGTTTTCTTCTCCATAGTCATTAGTCACTTGCGAGCGACGAATGCGACTCTCCAGGCTGCCTCACCCGTGAAATGAGACTGAGGGAGGCCTACTAATGGAGCTGTGAGTGGCGGTTTCTGTGGCCGCGCCCCTGATCTCCCCCTAATGGTGGTAATGGCGCGTAATTGGAGCCTGGCTCCCATTCGCGAAGAGAGTGGAGTGGGGCGGGGTCTCGCGGCGCGCAGGCGCCAATCACGCTTATCCATTCTCAGACGCGGGGATTTGTTTGGGATCGAGAATCTGGGTGTCGATCTATCTTGCTCATCGGGGTTGTGAATCACCTCAGAGCGGAAAGCTTACAATCTTGAGGATTCCAAAGTATCTGCTATGAGGTCTTGCAGCACTCGAAGAACCAGAGTGGTTCTGATTTTTCAAATTCGGAACGTGTCACCCCGGTAAGTTTGTTGTGAATTTCTGGCAACTTCCAAAACTGATAGTTGTCAAACTACAATTATCGAAAATTATAAATCAAATTTGACCAGCAATTGAAACGAGGAGCTTTTTCTAAAGCATCTCTTCGTCCATGGAAAACAGCTGGACCATTCCAGCTTTTTTTTCCTGGCTTAACCCTTTCGGGTCACCGTATTCGTAATAGGGACGGTCACCAAATCCAGTTCTTCTTTCAATTCACAAATACCGCACTCACTGATTCATTTGCGAGGCCCTTTTACTGGAGCATAAGATTCATCTGCATACACCCACCAAATTGTAACTCCGGTAACTGACTGCATTAGTAACCAGAGTTACCGTTCGTGACCAAAAGAGATCAGAAAATAATTCGAGACTGGAAAGGTAGAGACGAAATATTCCGTCTTATCTATTCAATCTGAATTCATAACCGATGTTTCCCTTATTCCGACATCGCCGTCTCCTCGCAGCCGAGACGACCGACCCGCCGTACTTGACCCTGATTCGATCGACTTTTATAGGCATTATCCAAGGATAGACGAAGAAAAAAAAAAGAAAACAAGAAGAGGAAGAGAGATGGGTCTGATTGAGGGAGGGTAGGGGGGTTGTGTGTGTACCCGATGGCTGATGTTTAATTGGGGAGAGAAAGGGAGGAAAATCCAATGGATGGAAGGGAGAGATCATCTGATTACGGGATTATCCGTATAGCGGTCAAACATCTAACGCAATTAGAAGGCTCCATGCCTCGAATAATCCTCCCTTGATGATTCTGATTGCCCTCGCTCTCCCTTCTCGTTTTTTTCTTTCTTTCTTTGGTTCTTCCTTCCCTCTTTCCCGTCGCTATAATCCAGTTAACCGGCTCTCCCCATCCAGACTTCCTTTTTCTCCACCTGCTCCCCTTTGCTGCAACGCAAATGCCGATTTCGTGTGATGAACGCATCGAGAACGCGAGGAGGAATCAATTATCACTTTATTATGTGCGTTGGTGCCGGGCAGGACTGTGCTCGTCGGCCCTTTCTGCCCTCGGGGGCCGTCGTTGGGATTTTTCTTCAGAAACAGACGAGAATGTCCGTTCGTTGGAAAAAGGGTTCATCGATCGGTCGATAATCGTCCGCTATTGGTTCGTCGAATACGTATGTTGAGTCTTGGAGTGAAATATTGGAAATTGGATGAACGGGATAAAGTAGTTTCTTCATTTACTCTAACATAAGATCGATATCATCCATGCAATTATTTGGAGAACAACATTAGTCGAATGTGAACGCGGAAAACAGGGCAAAAATTGCTAAGATTAGTGTCGGGTGTTGGGTCAGACCGCCAGGGGCCCTCGATTTTCCCATAGGGACCAGTTCGTTCGTCGGTAGGCACGAATTCTACGCGGTCCGCTCATGGTATCATGTCATTGTATTTCGACTAGAACACCTTCAACCCCTAAAGATTCTTCAATAAATCCAGATGAACATTCCAAAATGGAATCGCTGGGCTTAAAGAAAGCGTAATTGAGACCGCAAACAGAAAAGGAAGACTCGGGTGGAAACAGCCAAATAAGAAGTTACAATAACAACTATTTCAGGTATGAATTCTTTGCGAAATGCACTTTAAATCTCGATCTTGATTTCCTCGCTCTATAAAGAAACATGTAAACTCAGGAACTTGGTTAAAAAGCCACCCAAAAGAAGATGCGGAGTTCCTCAGTGGCGGTTTCAAAGCTGAAATAAAACGACTAGATAAGATGATTCTACTTGGCATAGGTGTGATGCAAATGTATCACCCAACGCGCCTTTTATTTTTATAGCTTCTACATTAATTTTTATTGGGGGCAGTGAAATAGATATTCAAGTTCTTACCCCAGACGAGAAATGAAAAAGGCGCTAGGGCGGGGAGCAGTGGCGGATGCAGGGGGGTGGCGGGGGGGGGGGGGCGACCGCCGCCCCTATGGCCAGGTTAGCATTTGATTTATTTATTTAAAATAGCGTCTGCATTAAATTTTAGTGGAGCCAGCGAAATAGATACTCAAGTTCTTACCCCAGACGAAAAATAAAACGGCGAAAGGACGAGGAATGGTGGTAGGTGGGGGTAGGAACCCCCCCTATGAAAAATTTCTGCATCCGCCCCTGGCGGGGAGTTGCGGAAGGCAGGGAGGGCGGGAGAGTGGGAAGGGGGGGGGGGGGGGGAACAAGGGAACAATTTCTGTATTTGCCACTGATTCCCTCTAGAGGAAATATCTTTTTATGTCCAGACTCCCTAATTCGTATGTGATGTCGCTTTGCTACGGTGCAAGTGCAAGAGACAGAAAGCCTCAGAGCTAAGTCACTTTACGATAATTTCAAGGAGGCTTTTGGCCATAGCATAGCGGATCGTTGCAGATACATCTCCCGAAGCCATTCGTACTTCGCTATATATAAGCCTTATTGCTTCTCCCGTCGTGAAAGCGGTCTCAAACGATATCCTCACTCTCTATTGAACGTTACGTTTTGGTTGTCTAACTCCTTTGCCTCTTAGCTTTTTGTTTGTTTAGAAAATCATGACATACCAAATCGTGTCTGAAAGAATCATGGCGTGAGTTCGCAGCACCCTCAAAAAGGCAGGGACGAGTCCACGCATTTGCTCCGCTTAGTGCTTCACTGATGCTACTATTTATAGTTCTGTCAAAGTTAGGACTAGGATGAGTGGGAGTGTCGGCACTCCGAGCAAAATTGTTCCCTTCCACCTTGCCTGTTGGCAATGGTGGTTCTGTAATGGAGCTTTCTCGTTCGCGTTGGATCCGGTTGGATCGGGTCACACCGCTGTCTTATACTGTACTGTACTGTACCTTGTACTGTAGACCTGAATCTCGGCACACTTAAGTTTCACTGTCATTTACAATGGACTCCAAAATAAAAGCAACGAACTAATGAAAACAATACCCGATGTGGAAGAGAAGAACGGGAATGTATAAAGCTTAGCAAAATCACAGGGTTTCTCTGGATTTTCGAAGTGCGCTGAGCGAAGGCAGCCACGGCGAGAAAACTACAGTAGGAAATAGGGCTGTTCCAAGTATAGATACATGTCACAAACATTAGTTCCACCATCTGAGAATAGATGGTGGAATGAAACCCCAGTGGCGACGTTCGTAACACTCGTCCTACTTGGAACTCCCAAAAAGGCATATCGTTTCATGTCCATCTACAAATGCGCCGAAAGAGGTTTCTACCATAAGCGTAGCGTGGATGGAAAAGGGGGAAGGGGGCACAGGACAAAGGGGGGGGGGGCACACGTCCACCAGACGCTACGCCGCTGGTTTTTAGTACAAGTTGTTCTGCTTGGAGCACGACCAGGCAGCGTTCGAACGTGAGTCATGAAGGTGGGAAGGACTTCTTTATGTAGCAGCAAAATTAGATGTCTTACATGGATGATAGAACCAGATCGACTGGGAGTCAATGGAGTTTTTATAAGCGTAGCGTGGAAGAATATAATGGGAAAAGAACTGTCTTCCGTGAGCCCCCCCCGGCTCACGGAAGACAGTTCTGATGAATCTTTCTGAGTTTTCCTTCTTTCTCTTGCCTGTTGTTTTACGGAAGGGGGCATCGACGCTACACCGCAGATTGAGGTAAATAAATAAATTCCGTTCTAATATCTCTTCAACCTGAGCAGTTCGAGAACGCAAACTGCGTAATCGGCAAGGAACACACATTCTTGGGTCCGTTTTGCCCTCGGCAGAGGAATGGGTCGCGCCCTCTGTCCACGATGAGGAAGGACCTTCCTTCCTCATCGTGGATGAGGAAGGACCATCGTGCAGGGTGTGTCCATGGAAATTTTGATTACGATACTCATTTCGATTTAATCGTGGCGTAGCACTTACACCAAAAATGCGCCATTATAGAATCACAAACATGACGATTAATTGCATCGAGATGGTGAACTTTTTGAAAATCTGATGGCTCGGTCTGAGAAAATCTTGGAGCTGAAATCGGATATCGATCCCGATTACTCCTTTGTTGAAAAACAGTCTTGAATGATCATTCCTGCAGCTCCATCTGCCAGTCGCTGGGGCTTCAATTTCAACACAATCCCATTTGTAATGGAAAGGACCCCTACGTAATAAAGTTACGAGTCGGGGGGAGTGAGAGAAGAGATCATCACGATTCTTCGTCGACACACGAACGAGAAAAGAGCAATCGGCACTTGTGACTGGATTTCCACGACCTCAGACACAACCCCCCTGCAACGCGCAAATGCTTCGCACGTGTTCCTGTGCGAAGCTGCATATATTAATACTTTCTGCTTCGCACAAATTGCAGTCATCAAGCCGTGAATTGCTAGAAGTCGAGCTCTCGTAAACTTGTGCCAGATTTCAAATCTTGCATCCTCGATTATCTCTGAAGTCGTCTTGTCAAAGGAGTCAATTATCTTGAGAATTTTTAATTTTTTTTTCCTGCTAATATGTTGGAAATAGTTTGGAAAGACGACCGCCGGTCTCGAGATTCGCGATCGTTTCGTAGCCGTAGAGCAGAATGACTTCTACCATTTTCATGAAATGAAATGAATTCATCGGCGTTTCTCATCGGACAAATCTCCAAGCGAAAGTAGCCAATTTATTTACAGCGTAACTATAGTTATAATATATCATTATATTATAATATATTATAATGTATTATAATATATCGTTTTAGTTTGAATGGATTTAGTTTCGAAAAGAAATTCATTCGCGATAAATATTTTTTCTGATAAATTTCCTCCATCCACTTTCATATCATGCATACGAAAATATTGTCATGAACGGGCCTGAAAGTTGTTATTGTACAATTCTCATTGAAAACTTGCAGACTTAAAATGCTTTCAGCGAAAAACCTGCGAAAACTTTCCACTTTATCATTGTAAGAGAATGAGGAAGGGTATGCTTTTATATCACACAGGGATTGGAACATTTTGCCCTCGAGTAATCTTGTTATTGACTCTTGAAAGCAAGAAAGAACTTCGGTCGTCAGTGGCGCTCTCTATACAAATAAAGAAGAGGCGATACTTGAGCCGTTACACGCTAGATGTCTGCTTTCGCCCATCGAGAGCGACGAGATCCCTAAAAGCCTCGATCTGTTTTGACTCGTATGCAGGACTCGGTCCAAAATGTTGAAAGAGGCAACGTGAGAGGTATCGCACATTCACATGTTCAGGGGTCAATGGAGTCCACGGGTGAAAGTATGCTTTCTGTCTTCGGCCCACGAGCTCACTTCAAAGCTGGGACTTCACTTTCCTTCCCTTCGCGTCGCGGCTTAGAGGGGATTTTATATCCGCGTTTCAGAATGAACGATCCGAAAGGCTTCTCGATTATAGGGAATACAGAATACATGGAATAATCACCTATTTGGTATGATTTGGCAGCTCGATCCTGGGCGGCCGAGGGTGCGGGCTGAGGCCGCTCGAGCCCCGGCAGCGAATTCAAGACTTCGCCAACGCTCCCTCCATTTCGTTTCGCGTGCAGGCATACCAGAAGGAGGGAACTTGACCCTGTTTGGATGGCCGATATCGAATCTTGGAAAATCCCCAAGGACGTGATCCAGGCCGACGTTTCCCTTCGAGAACGAAAGTCTTCTTTCATCCTACAATGGTCAAAATAGCGTACGAAGAGAGATTAGTAAACATCTCCAGGCGATTCTTTTTTTCTTGCTTTGGACCCGATTTTCTGGCTAAAAATAGACATCAGAAGAGTCTTCTTTTCCGTCCATCGCAAGTTTTGCCGTCTCTCGAAAATAGCCTTGATAATGAACCCCGTTCTCCCCTGTTATTCTGTCGCTGAGTCCCTTGCATGGCCTACAGGTGGCTCTGCCTGTCTGCAGGCTAAATCCCATTCAGTCTATCATCGAGCAAATTTAGCGAAGTCGAGCAAAGTCAAATTTATAATAAGATTCTCTCTCCTCTCGTTTCCGCAGCACGAGAAACGGAACCGATTGAAATTTGAATCAGTCCGAGTGAAAAGTCTCTGCGGGGTGTCCTCAGTCTTCCTCGATGCGGGTCGAGAGAATCCATAGGGAAGGCAGGCTTTCGTCGGAAAACCACAGCAGTGTACATATTTTGAGGCTTTCTTTGTACAAAGAGGGGGAAGATGGATGGGACACGATCCCGAGGAAGAGGATCTCTCTCGGCGAGAAAAAGTGAAAGTGGCCAGGTCCGGGTTCGACAGGCTCTTGGATAAAATCATCTCCTCTGTCTGATGTGTCATCTAATGATGGGATCTGACTATTTGCATCTGCATGGAGGAGGGAATGGAGGACGGAATGGAGGGCATATTCGACCCTGGGGAGGTATGTTCGACCCTCATGCGGGCCAGGAAGTGCCAAGATCACGCATTGGGCAATGATCTCTTTTTCTCAAAAGCCAAGGGGGGGGGGGGGGTTTAATGTTAATAGTGTTAAGTTAGTGTTAATGAATATTTTCGTGCGATTGCACGTGTGATTCGAAGTTGTGCATCTTCAAAAACTTTTTCCTTCCTCGAATTTCCACAGTCGACCGAGAACGAATTTTCGCATTCTCATGCACTCAAAGGCTCGACGATCGTCTTGCGGTGCACGTCTCGGGTTCCAAGTATCGTTAAGTGACGTGTTCACTCGAAGACGAAGTCGGTTGCTTTGCAAGATACTCGAGGTAAAAAGGAAATGGGCGAAGGGGGTGTGTGCCCCCGACATGGAAAAAAGAGGCGGAAGTGGGTCAGTAAAAGAACTCTAGTCCGTCTTCCTCGGTCTCCCTCGCACTCTCTCTTTTATTTTCTCCGTTTCACTCTCACCGGTCTCGCATCGGGTATGGGTGTGGTTGAATGCGGCGGGTGTGAGTGCGTGAGTTCCTCGTAGTGCCATTTCACAGTCACCTGTCTTCACCCGGGATGAGCTGCTCATGAGGCCGAATCTCTCAGTGTTTCTTCACCTCCACGGTTCGAATTTCGTGCTGGATTCTCGTTTTCGCGTGTCGTTCACCTCGGCGACTGTAGGCCATTCGGTGCAAGTTGAAGGAAGAGATTATTCGTGGGAATCGAACCGTGTCATGCAGAATGATCAAATAGCGAAATGATCGCGAATGAATGATAGCGACTACATGGCTTCATGTCGTCGCGATCTCGGACTGTTTACATTGAGAGCAGTCCGATATTTGCTTTCCTTCGGCTGCTGTTGCGGTTTTCCCCGAGAAATGTTCCGTGATTAATGGTGCAACGCGAACGTGAAGGGCCTATGGTTCACGGCAGACTCTGATTGGGCTAGTGGTAGAACTTATGAAGTGTGCACGACATCATGAACCGAGTCGGTGGCATTCCCTTTCTCTCGTGTTTCTTCTCTGGCGACACGATGCATAATGCAGGAGCGGAGAAAAAAATTATGTTCATCTCGAGATGTCTGCGGTTCTGCTGTGACCCACTTGTATTTTCGTCGCGTCGAATTCCTTCCGTGGAATCGCCTTTCCACAATTCGGAAGAGTATTTCGAAATACTGGGATTTCCCCGGCCCGAAACAGAAAGGCAGTTTCCGTCTCGCATTAGCCATACCTTAAATGATTCCACTTTCTCTTTCGAAACTAAGATGCCGTACAGAATGCGACGCCTTTCCGGTCCCGAATCGACATTAGCGCATGCTGTTGTATAAACGACTCCGACACTGGAACTACGGTTTCGAATGCCGTCGCAGTGCATATGCAGGAAATTAAGTCGTTTCGCAATGGGGTGAATTTGAGGGGCTAGAAAGCGAAGGCGAGTGACGCCTCTGTCAGCAGACCACTCGACACCAAACCGCTAAAGATGAGAAATCCCTCGTTTTGCGGGATTTTCTTTCCCTTCGTGCGTTAGGTCATTCATCTTCGAACAATTATGCAACAATAAAACCCAGATCCGGGATGACGTCACGGCCCGAGACGGTCAGCCTTCACTTTCCACGTCGCGAGATGGGGGAATCCCGCACGATGAGGGCATCGCAATCGATCCCCGAGAGCGAATCGCACGTACCGAGTGCGGAGCTAGCACCCTTTCACCGCGTTTCGTTCTGAAAGTCACATCCTGTTGGGAGTCGCAGCGGTGGCTCGGTTGCGAACGCCTTCACGCAATCGCGATTTGCATCCGGAAGGGTTCGGTTCCGACTTCGACCTGCATGGGTCTCTCGGGCAGGTGGTAGATCTGGAGTGTGGTGATGAGGGTGAGGGGGTGGGTGCGAGAAGGTGTCCCCGGGTGCTACTTCTGTCTTCTGCTCGTCGCAACCCTCCTGGACCCAACGCTGCCGGCAGAACACAGGGACAAACGTCAAACCTCAGGTTAGATCCATCTTTGTTTTCTGCTGCGAACAGTAAACCACGACTGCAATGTTTCTTGCACTCGGTCGTCGCGGCAGTTAAATCCAAACGTTCGTAGCTTTATTTCTGCATGCAATCAAACGAGGCGTCGGTGTTGGACCGGGAACTTTGGTGGGATATCGTCACAAATGAGTAGAAGCCCTCGGATGGGATAACGACTGGACCGAATTGACGGTTTGGACCTTGACATAGAGGGTGACAGGGACACCCTGACCCTGACATAGACTAGCGAATGATCCTAATTGGTTAATTGTCATCTCCTCCTTCTAATTGACTCGATTGAGGATGAAAGGCACTTCTTTCCACACTTTCTCTCCATCGTTTGTTTCTTGGAAAGTGGAACGGGATCAATGATGGAGCATGATGAAGGGCCAAGGCTCGCTTTGGCCTTTCCTTTCTTTACGATTCCGGTCTCATCCTTCTTTACGTGCACTGTCCTTATCCGTGTCCCACTTCCGAGAGTCGAATGATTCGGTTTCGGACCTCACGCGTGCACGGGTGGGTCTTTCCTCGTTTCTGGCATCCTGCTTCCCCTGCATCTGCATAATTGATGATCGCATGGTCTCCCCCGCTTCTTTCCGCTGCCTTAACCTCCAAAACGTTCATTCGTGGATCTGCTTCAAACTTTGCTACTATTGAACTCCGTTCAACGAACGACTGGAAATATTTGTATATAATTTGTACATACAGCTGGGGACGTGACGTGGACGGTGACGAGACAAGAGCGACAACTCCTACCGAACGTGATCCAGGGCCTCAGTTCCTTCCTCGTTCCCAGTTCCAACGACCAAAATTCGAATCCGAATTTGAATCCGAATGCTCCCGCGGGGGAATCGAATCCCCTGTTGGACGCCTTGGCCGAGAGTGCCATCTATCAGCTGGGCCAGCAAGTGTTGGGGCCTCAGGTGGCCGCATCGTTGAGGCCGTACACCTACAACTTTTTCCCTCGGCCGTCGGAAGTGAAAGATTTCGTCTCGGATTCTCCAGTGAGGATCGAGGCGGGGAAACTCGTCTTGGACATTCCGAATCGCCAGGATGCCGCTCAGGTCGAAGCGGCTCGGTCGTGTCGGACTCCCCAAGGGGGATCGGGGAAATGTTTGGACCTCAATCACTGCCCGGAACTCATTCTGGACTTCCTCCAACTTCGTGGGTCCGTCTGCTTCCGGAGACTTTTTGTGCCCGGCGTCTGCTGTCCGGATCGATCATCCTCCGAGTTAGTTCCTTCCTCCTTCTTTCCTTTCTCCTTCGTTCATTCTTTTCTTCCTCCTTTCAGCTCAATCGCTAATGGCACTTCCAGTCGTTCGTGTCTCTTGCATGGAGTAGAGAGGAGAACCTCTTTCTCTTTCTTGACTTAGTTTCGCTCTAATTAATGTCAATGCAGTGTTGAACGAATGGCTATCAGATGAAGGTCGTCAATGAATATCAGACAAACCATTGCACCTTTAACATTTCGTTGTACGAAATGTTAAAGGTGCAGTGCAGGATAATCCTTTCACCATTCGAGTAGAAGGAAAAAATTAGAAAGCTCCAAGTCCATTCTGACTTTTGACATCGGGTAAAAGTTACAAGCTTATCGATATTCTACAAATAAAAAGAGGATATTCCTAGGAGGGGAAAAAAAACATGCGTGATGGAACAGAGAAGAATTGAAGGACTGAAGGGAAAAGTGGTCTACCAGCAAAAAAAAAATTATTTTCTCGAGCTCCACAAGGAAGGAGTGAATATTCCAGAGACTGTCTTCTTAGAAGTGAGGAAGAGTAGTCTGCGTTTCTCCCTTAAATAAATAATTTCCAAAATTCCAAAACCACCATCTTCAATGAAAGGGAATCGGGACTATGTGTAGGAAACTAGCTATACTCGAACTACTATCTACTATACTATCTCGAACACGTTTTGCGGATTGACCACTTTTCCTTTTAACCCTTCAATTATTGAGCTTGGGGCGTCGGATGCCCTCGTGTCTCGTCCTCATTTCGTATCTAAGAAGCTCACAGAGGGGCTCCCTAGTGCGCTGCGATTGAGAATCACGGTACATCGGGTAAAAGGAGGATTTCCCTTTTATGGCTTTTCTCCAGTAATCGACTAGAAGCGGCGGGACAAGCAGGGGGGTTCGCGGTGGTCCCGGCGACGACGCTGCCTCCACTGACGACCACGACCACGACCACAACGACGACCACTCCACCGCCTCCACCGTCGTCGTCGGCGAGCGAGGGACTCCTGGACAGCCTGTTGGGTCTCTTCCTCAATCGACCCTCGAACGGACTCGGAGGTCAACCGCCACAGCTGGGGCTCGGCCCGGTTCCTCCCGCTGCTGCTCAGGCCAGAATACGTGCGTTCTCTTTCGTCGTTTCTTGCATTTTGCTTCCTTCTTGTACTTGATCTTGATCGAGTGGATGAGAGAGAATTCTCGTTCCGCAAGGTACCAGGGTAGGACCGGCGAACCGGTTTGCCGCCCAGTCACCGGCTTCATTAATTCCGCCTCAGATATCTCTCGTGGGAGAAGTTCACATTCCCATGCTCATCACATATCAATGCTGGAGAATTAATCGGTTTCCATCTTCACTTGGAACCTCGTTTTCAGAATGGAATGCGCAGCCGATAACATTTTCTAACAGATGAAGCGAAGCAAAGACAACATTGATACGCACCTAGATCATGACCCAAGGTCCACGGTTCGAGGATTGGATATGGGTGCCAGCAGGCATTTTCCTCCCCATTTCGACAACCCTACTCGAGGTCGTCAATATGGGAAAAACTGGCTGTTAACACCCTTTGGGCATACCCAAACCATGAATTCTCAGCCCAGGTCACAAATGAATGCGCCCACCCGATTCCACTGTGCCTCGAGACGCTAGCGAATGCTATATAATTTGAATATTTGAATTATGAATATTTCCCAGTTAAATCTTGATGGGAGATCTCAAGAATTTTTTTTTTAAGTGGCCGGCTAAAAAGAACGGAGGCGTTGCAGTGCAAATTAAGTATGCCGTATTCATTAAATGATTATCCTCGCGAGTTTAGCACGACAATTGCATATAATTATCTAAAATGTGGGGAACGAGGAACAACACGAACACGTCCTACGTTCTCATCCGGATTCTCATCCGCCACGAAATAATTAAATGAAAGTAAAGGACAGTTCAGGAATGCCCATACGAGAAAAAGAAAGAAGCAAGTTAGCTTCTCGCTGGAAAACAAATCCATGTAATTCCGTCGTTCGAGCGAAAAGGCACAAGCTGACCTATACCATCGAATTAGCGATTCCCCTTGTTACAACCTGATTCTGAGATATTTTTCTCTGTGCTTCTTTTTTCTTCGTGTCTCTGGGGTTACGTGCCAGAATTGATATGTGTAGGCTAGTTCATGACATGCTATTTGAACATTTAGGGTGGATTTTTGAACAGAGCACTATCCGATAATGCAGCTTTATTTCAGAGAAAAGGCATGATAAATCCGGTAAATAAAGCTGCATTATCGAATAGTGCTCTGTTCAAAAATCCACCCTTAATGAAATAAAGGTAAATGAAAACTGCCTATGAGTCTGGACTTTTGATACGCTCTGTGTAATGATGAGACGGATAAGCACTTATTTTCTGCCCTTTTTGAGTAGACGAAAGTGAAAGTTGCAGGGCCTTTCGATCTACGCAACTCTATACGAAAATCATAATCGACAGGTTGTGGGGTGTCGGTGGCACCAACGTTCCGAGTGGTGGGTGGGGTGGAGAGCCGTCCGGGGCAATGGCCGTGGATGGCAGCCATATTCCTGCATGGACCACGGAAGACGGAGTTCTGGTGCGGGGGGACCCTCGTCAGCAACCAGCACATCCTCACCGCTGCGCATTGCACCCGCGACTCCAAGCAGCGCCTGTACGTTACGCCTTCTTCGACGATCGTTTTAGAGACATTGAGTGGAAACCTCCTTTAGCTAGGCTAAAGGAGGTTTTAAAGCTCCATAGCGCTAAAGTCGGTTTTATGCAATCCATCCTGTGCAAAGCGAACCGTCAAGGTGGAACGGCGAAAAGAAACCATTCCGTGAAAGATATCGAACGACATTCTGAAAATCATTTCGATCGGATTCGTATGCCGTGTTACTGACTCTTTTTCGTGTTGCTTGTGGCCCTGAAGGTTCGACCCGCGGCAGTTCACGGTGCGGATGGGAGACCACGACCTACTGTCTCCGGCGGAACCAGGCGGGACCCAAACTTTTCGAGTGGCCGAGATTCGGATCCACCCGCGCTTCATCTCCAACGGATTCTACAACGACATCGCCGTCTTCAAGCTAGATCGACCCGTGCAATACAACGATTACATCCGACCCGTCTGTCTCCCAACACCCAGGATGAGGACTGAGGACTTCGTCGGTACTACCCCTTCCGTCATCGGATGGGGATCAACCCGCTATGGTACGGCATGTCATGTACTAGTTTTTTTTTTTTCCCCAGCATATATATTTCTAATCCACTTATCCAACAATTCATTTCCTTGAGCTATCGTGTTTTTTTTTTGCTCAATATTTTCTTATGTTCCCCATAAAATTTGTCTTCTATCATCATCCACTATTTGACTTGCTATCTTCTTGAGAATTACAGATTTGTTTTCATTATTGGGTTGATATCAACGCAAACGCTTGCCGGTAAGATACCTCACAGTCAAACAAGAAAGAAATAATAATACATATGTATGCGATACCGTTGTTCAGATGTGAGGGGATGCGACTTGATTCCTCTTATGACACTTTCGTGAACTCGCCCAACTTAATGAAAGATTGAAAAGAAAAAAATCACATGCCTACAGGATTATAATTTTTCTTCTGGGGAGGGAGTGGATGGTTTGGAACAGGGCTCTATCTTTGGTAATATCGTATGCAGGGGGCCAGGAGAGTCAACACTTACGTCACGTGCCATTGCCGGTGTGGAGGAACGAGGATTGCGACCGAGCCTATTTCCAACCAATCGGCAGAAACTTCATCTGCGCCGGTGTGCGCACGGGCGGACGAGATGCCTGCCAGGTATATTTTCGCATATGCCTTCACTTTTAATTTCTCGACAGTAATGCATGAAAATAGTATGAAACATTTTCATTTTCGAATACCAATTTCTTTGACCTAAGATTTGTTTTTGCTATTTCAAAGAAAATTAGTGAATTTTTTTACTCATGTTGGTGAGGTGGTAGGCAGGGCTGCCCAGAGGGGAGGGGCAATCTGCCCCGGGCCCCTCGTATCAAGAGATCTCCGGTTTAGTTTTGCCCCGGGCCCCTAGAAACCTCTGGGTGGCTCTGGCTATAGGTACATGAAGTGCAAGTCACCAATGAGTTCGGTCTTTCCCCCTGAAGTATTATTCAAATTAAGTAAAAATCTGCAATAATTGGACAACTTAAGCATTTGTTGGTATGTACTTGCAATGTAGTCGACATGGAAGTACCTTAATTCCAATGCTTCACTACAACTCCATGTGGTAGTTCTTGGAAGCATGTGTTCTTGTGCATTCATTGTACTAAACGGCACTAGTTGACAAAGTTGTGAACTGGCCTATTTCTTTTTCACTCATAAGAGCAGTTTCAGGTCCGCTTTCACATAGTCATTGAGAAACGTGAAGTGTCCAAAGACTTAGAAAGCTTTCTTTTAGAAAATTTCTCAAGTAGTTTATGTTGGCTTACCTTCGTTGAACAAAACAAAAGTTAGCAAATTATTTTCACACGGAACTGCTGTTTAACATATTTATGCTCTAGCTCAATTGAAACTTTCCCCAGAATCTGAGCAGTCGCTATCACACAGGACTCTAAAGATGAAAGTTAGGATATTTGAACCTGGTGCAATTTCCCCCCCCCCCCCCAAAAAAAAATCTAACAAAGAACTTGGTTTTGTTTCAGGGTGATTCAGGAGGGCCATTGCTGCTGGACATAGGTGGTGCATGGCACCAAATTGGACTAGTGTCATTCGGGAACAAGTGTGCCGAGGCAGGTTACCCCGGGGTCTACACCCGAATCACTGAATATCTTGATTGGCTTGCAGCCAATCTCGTCTAATAAGCCCTCTACAGTGTCATGATTGTTATTTCTCCTGTGATATGTTTCCATCCTCTGCCAATACAGGCATCTTGTAGAAAATGAAAACAAGATTTATTTTCTCTGCTGTCTTTCTCACACTATGGCTACTTCTGACACAGTGAATGTGGACCAACTTCAAACAGTTTCTGATGGGACTCCATAACCAAGAAAGACCATACCCACTGTAAACCATGTCAATCCAATCATGTACAAAGCAGATCCAAATATGCACAGCCATTTTGAATTCAATTTAAGCACCTACTTTGAGGCCGATGAGGAATTCAGTATGAAGAGGAGTAAGAAGACAAATAAAAAAAAATATCCATAGCCATAGTAGCACAGAACGAAAGCACAATTCACTTGCAGCGAATCAATCAAAGCTCAGACAGAAGCACAATATTTCTTGACTAACATGGTCATTTGGGAGTTTTTTCATCACATGTAAAACATATTGACACTATTTCTTGCATATCAAGGTGTGAGTCCAGGGAAAACCAACAAATAAGTTGGTGAATCCACTTCATCTAAGTGCACTCATGGTTCTTGGACAATTCTCTCAATCATCCAAGTTTTGTTGCCCCAAAGGGGAAGATTCCACCTCCCCCCCTTTGGCCTCAAGTTCTTCCTTAGCCTTCCTAAGCTTCCGTTGCAATTCCCGCTCACGTCCAATTTTCATCACTTCTTCATCCTGGAGATCCATGCCATCTTCCTGCCTCTTCACCAGAGATGCAATTTCACTCAACTTCTTGGTCAGGTTTCGGATTTCACGGCGAAGAAGGATGACCTGGCGTTCTGGATGTTCTTCAGCACCAGAGATGTCAACAGGGTCAGGAGAGGGAGCAGCTGCAGAAACGCCAGTCAACGTGGAAGGACGTGATACACCTACAGCAGATGTGGACATATGTGACTGATCACAGCTTGCAGTTGGCATCCCACGACCACGGCCTAGTATGGCTGGACTTGGTTGAGCAATTATGGGGGCTGGAGCAGCAAAGCCAGGTGGAGGTCCCCGAGCTGCTGCAAGTGGCCTTGCTGCCATTCCACGCCCCAGGTTCTGTGAAAGAATTCTGTTGACATCAAATTCAGTGTCGGCAGTAAGACGGGCTCCCTCTGCTGCCTTGTATATGTTGGCTGCAATGCGACCTCGAGACTTGGGCAAGCGCACATCATCATCATCTGCACCATCAGTGGAATGGTACTGCACCCTGGGCTCACGAGGCATTGCAGGGGGACCTGGTGAATAATATCTCTATCAGAGGTATGGAATCTTAAAATACAGATAAAATAGCAAAGTTAGTGGAGATGTGCTTTTCTCCAATGAAACGAATTTCCATGGAGAACAAGCAGAAAGAGTGCCTCATGCAGTATGTTAAAAATGTGTCAACAGTGCAATTAAGAAATTAAATATTACGGGATTATTCAGTACTTTCATGGAAATTTCATGTCCTGTTCTTCACACAAACATAGATCATTGGACATCTTTGCCACACATACTGCCTGATCTTTACAGTTAGTACCAAATGCATCAGCCCTAGACACTTAGCCATCTTCAGTTGATAAATCAACAAGCATCCCTCTTGCAAGACAGCTTTCTACTGGAGGGATGAATTTCTTTCTTACAGAATGGAGATGTGAATGTGCATCTGTAGGCTATCAGCAGGTGAAAATTTGGAAGAAAAAACTTCACATCTACATAAATGGGTGCAGCATGCAGTGAAAATGTTATTACTCTTTGGGTCTGTTTCTTGAACAGAATAGCACTAAGCAAGGCTTAAAAAGGTAAGGAAATTCCATACTTAGTAAGTGTAAGCAGAGAACAGAGCCGCATTGTACAAGCTGCATGGCTACCCATGTGAAAATTCCATGTATGACAGGGTGTATGACTCTATATGGTCATGTATGATCATATGTTTACCATATACCAGCATATATATATATTCATATATTAACAATTGTATGGTGTATAATATTTTCACCTGCATTGCAATATTAAGTGTGATGGGCAAATGGCATCATGTCTGATATGTGATATATATCCATGGAGAAGTCTTATGGTTGCAAGTAAAACATAGCATGAGGTAAGTGGTGCATTTTGGCTGAAGAGTCAGGGGGGGCAGGGCAGCAGAGTGGGGGCACCAAGCCCTGTCCCAGGGATGCCAAGGGGGGGGCAGGGGGGGGGGCAGCTGAACCCCCCTGCCCCCTCCCTGGAAAATATGCCACTGCATGAGATTGTTACACATGAGGGCAACTGACCTTCAGATGTCTCTGTAAATAATTTTTAATGCACCCATTATATTTTACATGAAATATTAACTATGTATAACCTTTAAAGTAATTTGCCAAAAGTTTGATTTTGAACCCCCCCAGCTGAAAATCCTAGTTGGAAACAGCTGTAATTTCAAGCTGGACCCTGTTGGAAATTCAGACCCATTACTTTCCCATACTTTCCAGCTGGGTAGCATCTGGAAAGTAAAGTCAGATCCAGATTGTTCCTAATTGCAATACATTGGTGGAATGAGAATGTTTTTGCTGGCTATTCTTGCAGAAGGTCCATCTATAGAAGCAGCTGAACTTCAACTGTTAATTCAGCTGTATTCCAACTAAAGGGTCCTCTGAATAAAATTCTAACAGTAAATTTCCAGTTGTAAAACAACCTGGAATTACCATTTTTCAGCTCTTTGCCAGCTGGTAATGGTCAGAATATACAGCTTCTGTCCACTTGGAAAATTCCAGTCAGGGTTTCAAACTGGGCCCTACCCTCTCTAGGTACCATAAACGTATCACGGATGAAAAAAGTACGGGAGGAGGGGGGGGGCACAAGAACTCTGGGACACTGTTATAAATAGGTTTTTTTTCTCCATCTATCTTGTGAGTTGTTAGTCAAGATGAAGAAGACACTCCTACATGAATAAGCCAACTTTTGTCATGAAAAAGCATTACTGATGAAAATACTTTTGGAGGTTAAAGTCTATAATGTTGAAACTTTCACCTTTAACAAGGGTGCATATGTTGAACACCATGAAACATGAGTTCTTGGAGTAATTGATTGTGGTCTATGAACAATTAAAAATGAGTTGCAAGTAAGGTATGGTGACTTGCATATGAATGACCACACAGTATCTGATGGATTATGAACCCTTTTTGGATACAGGCATGTTTCAGGTAATCTCACCATACACAGATATGACATGGCATATATGGACAGTATATGGTGCATTTGTATGAGCCAATATATGAAAATGTATGGGTCATATATTTTCCTTCTTGTATGATTTTATGTGACTTGTGTCAAACCCATACATGTTTCATATATGGTCTTACATGAAATTTTCACATGGGTAGTGTCTTTAACATGAAGAAATGACATATATTCCATGTAGTTTATACTATTTTTAAAAATTATCTGGTAACTACTGTAAATTGCAAGAAATCAAACACAGTAGTTTTCACAATAACAAAGAGGCTGGTGAATATATTATTGGAATGTTTTTACATGTTGTCTGTCATCCAGAGGGTGGTGACCATTGATGACAAATGTAATATTTCTTTAATCATTGCAGAGTTTTGAATTTGATGGCCAAATAAAGAATTAAATTAGAGCTAAATATTACATATTGCACATGCCAGCTCTTTGAGGGGGAACTTATTACCCATGTTATGGGGTAGCAACTCATGAGGTATACAGTAGTGCCAAAACTAATGAGTACCAAATTTCTGTTCAAGGTGATCTGATATCAAAGAAATCTGTTCTCAAATAATATCTGTTCTCACAAACATTACATTACACTAGTCAATTTTCAGGCAAATAAAAAATGGTTAAGCACAATAATAGTAAAATGTGGTTGAATTGAAATGGGATAGTTGTGATGTGTCCTACTTCCCTCTATTAAAGGGTTTTCCTATATTTGCTATGAATATTCATACCAGTGATTGGCAACAGGCGACCCATGGGTCAGATCTGGCCACAGAAGCCCTCCCTCTGGCCCACTAAGGTCCAGTCATCCTACAATACAGTCTGACAGTAGACATTTGGCTGCAAATTTGACATTAGACATTGGAATTAAAAATTTACTGACACTTGATAGGTGTTGTCCTAAGAACATGTAGCATTCTTGTCATCTGGCACCCTGTGAAATTCTGCTGCCAAGCACTGATCTATATTCTCACCAGAAAACATGAGCCTCTCCCATTACTAGCCAATATGAAGTTTAGGAGAGAACCAAATATACCCACCAGCAGCAGCACCAGTAGCAGCAGAGAAGCCATGAGATGTAGGGGAAATCCTAGTAGTGTTCCTTGAAGTAGACACAGTTGGCATCCCAACAGGAAGGGATGAATTGATGCTCCTTTCCCCACTCACGCTATTTAGAAGCATCTGATACTGCTCACGGTTATCCCGGCGCATCTGAGCATTCACAGCCTTGGTGCCACCTTGATGCTTCACAAGGATGGGAGTAGAACGTATCTTTTTTGATGGATCATATGTGACAGGTTGTAGGTCAGACTCCCAATCCTCACCAGTTTCATGTTTCACATGGTTCCTTGAAGACTCCCTAAATCCACTTTGCATTTCATCTTCTTGTTCCTCAGCTTCTTGGTTTCCATAATCTGTTCTATGCTTCACTTGAAACACCTGTCTGTCATAGTTGATCCTGTCACTACAATGTGCCAAGTGATAGTCCATCTCAACCTCTGGGATGATGTGTGTACTGTTGAACACACACTTTTTGTGTGGTGCATTTGGATGCTGCTTTCTACACTTCTGAATATGCAGCTGGAATTTGTCATGCCGAACTTGGTGAGAGGGATTGTATGGACAAGTCTTAAGTGGGTCTGCTTGATAAGTTGCCATATTAAAATAAGTGTTCTTTCCAAGCAGGCTATCTGCAGTGAAGAAAAGTAATATTGGGTTTCAGATTGGGGGGCTTCACAAGTTACATTTCTCACACTAGGGGCAAACCTATATAGAACTATTCCATGCAATCTATCCATAAAGGTGTAAACAAGAAAGTCCATTTGGGCAGTCACTGGCAAGATGTATCTGTAACAATGCAACCCATAAAAACCTCCTGTTGACCCTTTGAATACAGACTTTTTATTTTATCATTATCAATCTTTCCCTGCAAAATAAGAGTATATTTCTGCAATGCAAACTTAGTCAGCTCTATGAGATCAAGGCTTCCAAAATGTCTAATTGGAAGAGACAGCTCTTCAAAGATATATGTATTTACATGGAGAAAATGCCTTTCTATTATGCTGAAGATGTCAGTGCAACACATGAAAAAGGCACATTTATATGCAGTCTTCACTGTCTTGTTTCTGTATGAGAAGATTCCACCCCTTTTTCTTATGAAGTATGTTGATAATGTTGCAAAACTTTGTGACTGCATACTCACATTTATTTGTTTTTTTTTTAAAGGAAGAGTGATAATAATGTAGACATAAAATAACTCAGTCAAAAATTCCAGCTGAAGTTAATGGTTCTAGCTAGAATCAAATGCACACTGTAGATTACCAGTGCAGAATCTAGTAAGCTTAACATGTGTGATTCTCATGATTAGAAATAGACATAGAACTTGTACATTCTGCAAGGGTTTTCTGATGGCCTGATAGCAGGTACTAACTGCACTTATGTGAAACCAGTCCTGTTCCAGCAAGAAACCAGCAAGGAATTGAAAATATCACTAAATTATCTTCTGAGTGAAAGAAAAGCACCTGACAAGTAATATGTCTGACTTTGTGTTACATTTTAATCTTAAAGTGCTTCTGTGAAAGTTTCAGATAGAGAACTAGAACCTTTGGAAATTGGAATAATATTACAGTTCTTCTGAAGAACAATACAGGAGAAAATGTCAGTGGGGGCCTTCCATGTCCCCACTGGTATCCCTTCGTTGAACTAGGTTTTGGAGCATTGACTACTTAACTGATTGGCTTTGGCTTATTTGGTCTATTAAAGGAAGACACCAGGCTGCATGGAACTTATAGGGATAGGCAGAATTATGCAAAATAGAATGATATTCTGAACTTTGGAGGCTGTACTGACACTGATATTGATTACTGATCACAGGTTAATAGAAGATTTTTGTTTGCTTTTGTTGCCCAGCAAAACAAATGACAAAAGCAAACAGTTTTTGCTCAACTGTTTGCTTTCGTTGCCAGATTTTTCATTTGCAGTTTGAGATTATGAGCTTATACCATAAATATTAGGTGCTGCATATGCTATAATGATTCTGATAATCGAAATTGACATCTAACATCAATCAGAATGAAGCAAGGCATCAATTATTCAATCCCAACTCAAGGGGATGACACAAAAAACATGAACTCAGACTCTTTTTGCACTGGTGGGATGTACAGGTGAGTGTGTCATTTCAAATGAATTTAAAAAATCAGAAGCATATTCCATTCCTGACAAGGGACCAATATACTGCTGCCTTGGTTGTGCTTGTGGCTTTGTTCAAGTCTAACTTGATCAGGCCAAGAACCCTTTTGCTTTCATGACTGTTGATGTGGTCCCTCCAATCCATGCTTTGATATTAACTTTAAGACATTGGATGGATGTCAATGTTTCAAGGGTTTCCATCATGAAGGTATGATGAGTGCATGATGCTTACATCCAGTGCTGAATTATTTGGCAGAAATAAGAAACCTTGTAATGAAGTCAAATTTGAATACTCTCCAACTTGAGTATTACTCAGCTTCTGCTCCCTTTTAGGTTGAAAATAATGAGGATATTTCATGACTACACCAAAAATTTGTGTTTCATAATAACCTAATAGACCCTATCAAGAAGTGACTAGATTATGCATAGAACTGGTATTGTTGCTGAACAAGATCATGTGAATTCAGAATGACCTGCAGATGACCAGAACAAATACAAACATATCATGGAAAATACTGACCATGAATCCTATGATAATGGAACCAAATATTAACAATGAAAAAGAAAAATTTGCTTCAAAACAATGCACACATGCTATGGGCATGCTATTTATCAAAATGAACTAGTAGTAGAGGAAAACCCTTGCAGCACCACAAAAGGAATATTTTTCTATCCCAAAAGACACAGAAAAAAAAACATGTCCACTACTTGCAGTTTCAAAATCTACCTCAATGACTACATGCTAGAAAAAGAAAAAAAAAACAAACAAACATAATTAAATCAGGGAGACCCAGGGCAATCCTTCAGGTTCTTTGGGATGGCTTCAAAATGTAACTGTCTCCTTGTTCATCCTTGCCTTTTTCTCTTATCGATTTAGGATGGGCCTTGTTAAAGTTAGGCCTATTTTTCAGAAACAAGTTGGTCTGATCTTAAGCAAGCTGATTACGAGAACTGAAGTCCACCAGACACTGCTTCGTGCAAGTTTTTCTTATCACTTTAGTGCGTCACTAGTTCAGATAACCCGACAACCTTCAATGGCAGTTTCCGTGCAAGGGCATAGTCTATCCTTGGGCTATTTCTGGGGCGACAGGAATCAAGTAAGATATGCTGCAATGATTTGCAAATGAATACATACACCTTTAGAAATGCCTCGCGCAATGTTATTACTATGGCGAGTCGGAGGTTTTCTGCCATAATAAAACAGGCACATGAAGCTCATGCTAAAGGCGGTACGAACTCACTTGAAAATGATAGTATTTTTAAGGATTGCACGAGTTCAGCAGCTAGTTCGCAGGGCTGCAGTCGCCAACGTGCCAGGATTGTATGAAGAGAAACCTTCATTTAGAATATTTATTTCTAAAGGCAAGTGAAAATGACTAAAGCAATTTAAAATTGAATTTTAATCCTATTTTAAGCAATTAACTGGAAAGCTCAGGGAGGTAGCGCAAAAGAGAGCAGCGAGCATATTAAAACAGCATCGGGCAGTCGTAGCGCCATGGCCACCTCGTCCTTCCGCACTCAAGCACGGTGTGCCTGGTGACGTGACGTGACTTGGGCAAGCTCGCTTGCATTGAAGCCCCCGTTTTTTGAGATTCTGAAGGACTTTTTCCTCACAAAAATCCGCCTAAAAATTCATGAAATCCGTGAATCAAGCTAAAGTGTGTATGTGGTGCGTTTGGACCGCTCGAACTTCTCCATCTGGCGATATTCGAGGACGTCGCCATTCTGGCTTCACTGCTCTGCTTGATTCTTGAGGACTAACTGCTGGAAGATTGGAAAACAAGAGTGCCATTACGCCTTATGCTCATGATTGTCTTTCGCTTGAGTTCACTGTGATCGTGAAATTCGGTTCAGCATGGCAGACCTAGACGATTTCTTTGCCAAGAAGGATAAGAAGAAAGGGAAGGGCAAAAAATTCACCACGTCCGAAGAGATCGCAAAGAAACTGGAAGAGAGTGGAAAAAAGCAGGAGAAAGTAGTTAAAAAGGAGAAACCTAAGCCAGCTGTCATCGATGCAACAGAAAGTGGTGGCGAAGTTGGTGGGGGAAAACCACAGGTGAGCAGTGGAATGATTGTTACAGTCCGGTTTACATTTGTAATTCAGGGTTCCCACAGACCTAAAAAAACATTATTTGTTTTAAGTTCAACAGAGAATTTTCAAGCAGTAGTATCATGCCAATGATAATTTTCCAGAACTGGTTCCCACATTTAAAAAGTAATTGTGAAGCATTTGGAAAAGGTTTGGAATATGTTGGATAATAATTGTGCATGCTACTTTGGAGGCCTTTGAGCAGCCTCTCTATAGGTTGACATTTATGAGGTATATAATCCCCAATGCAGGTCCAATATGGATGGATTTCCCTTAAAGCAGACCAACATGTCACTCTGACCTGCTTTCTGTTAAACAAGATTTTAATACCTTGAATATGTCGTTCATAAACTGTAAATGTAAAAAAAATTGTCATTTTCAGTGATCCACACAAGACAAGACCATGCCAAGTTGAGCTATTTAGATGCCTGTATCTAGATCTAGATTTAGATTTAGATCTAGATAATGTCGTTCATAAACTGTAAATGTAAAAAAAAATTGTCATTTTCAGTGATCCACACAAGACAAGACCATGCCAAGTTGAGCTATTTAGATGCCTGTATCTAGATCTAGATTTAGATTTAGATCTAGATCTAGATGAAATTCATTAAACCAAGTAATAAATTGTGTGCCTTGAAAATAGACTGTTCAAAGTCATAGGTAAATTTGCAAAATGAGTGTTGTGGAATGTGCATTTTGCCATGTTGCATGCACTAGGGATTTGCATTTTGGGGATAATTTCCTTAGTTGGATGGAATATACATCCAATAGCTAAAAAGACTGAAACATGGAAATTCTATTAAAACTTCATATGGAGATAAAACTTAAGAGCTGATCAAGTGCTGCCAACAAGGTTCTAAACTTTAGGGTCTAGAAGCTTTAAACAATTTGTTCATTACAAAATGTTTGAAAGATCCATGAAAGTATGAATCATACTCTCTGTTGCCTTTCATAAGTGATGCAGAACTTTTGCTTGCTTCATGTCCATGAGTGTAGAACAGCTGTTGCTATTTACTTACTGCTATCCAGGAAGTAGACGAATGGAAGGACTTTGAAGAAGAAACTGAGAAGGATTATTCGGGGCTGAAGATTCAAAAACTGCATATCAGTGAAGAAGGGGATGGAGATGGAGAAGGGAATGAAGAAACTGATGAGACTGGAGATGGGAAAGCATCTGGTCCATGGAAGATGCCCAGTTCCATCCCTCCTGCTGGTGAAGAACCTGAAGAAACACATATGGGTTTGTACCATTCTCATTCCTTGACTACATACTAGTCTTGTCCAATTGCCTTCTTTAGCTCTTTTGCTGCAGTTGATGAGTATACCTGACATATGGCAACTACCCTCTATGAAAGCTCTGCAGGAAAAGGCAGTCTCTAGTAACTGTGTTCAATTTCATTGTAACATAGCCATCCAGTAAGAAAACCTCTGTATGGTACTTGATCCTTTTCCTGTTGCTGTTCCTCAGGTTCCTATCCTATGGATTGTGATCTGCTCTTTGGTTTGATGAGAGGTTTTGGGTTAGGGTCACCTTGGTCCCAGGAAGCAAGAAACACATTTTTTACTTTTTTTTTTTTCTTTTTTGCACCAGTATTGTTTTTTATCGACCAACCATCTTCTCATATGTTGTGTGTAATAAATAAAAAAGTGGTTTACTTGACCTGAAAATGTTAGAGAAATACTGCTTAATTTGTACATCAGATAATAATTCCAATGGTAATTATAATATCATGCACATGTGCACTGTTACAGGATGTCTTAGTGTAGATGCTTACTGATACTGATTATTGGAGTCCCTAGTATATACTGAAGTGGTGACTCGTTGAAATGGTGGCGAGAAGATCCTGTATAACATGAAGTGCTTAATGGAAGTTCTCCAAGGATGTGTCAATCAGTTTGGTTTTCTTTGCCAGTGATTGGTTTCATCCAAACAACTTTCATTGAACTCTATTGAAATATCTTCCATTTCCATCCATATTGTGATCATCTGTGAATAATACTGTTATCAATGATTTTAAGAATATATTGTAGGTTAGGGTGAAAGTATGTTGTCCTCTGACATCATGGCAACAGTTGTAGCACATCCAGCTTCTTTTATTCCCCTTTCATCTCCATATGAAACTGTTTGGTCATAAGTACTTAGTATGTTTACTCTGGTGACCCATGAACTCAGTTTTGCTAAGAGGAGAGGCATTGATCCTGATGGCTGTTGACTCCAATTCTCATCCTGAAGTTGATATTAGTGACTTAAAGTCCTCATAAAATTGCACAGGGTAGATACTAGGATACCCAGGATGGACAGACTCTACCCAAATGCTCTAGTGCTCTTTTCTATCTACCTTCCTTTCTGAGATTGGCTGGAGAGTGGCAGTTGGCTAGAGGGGGATGAGAATAAAGGCTTCTGTTTTTCTGTCAATAGCTGAAGCAGAGGTAGAACAACCTGAAGCCCCTTCCAAGGAACCAGAGGCCACATCAGGTCATGCCTCCACTTATAGACCTCCCCATCTTCGGAACGTCTCTGCTACCAAGGCAGTTACTACAGGTGAGTAACTGAGTTCTCCTTACTTGTAAGTATATATGCACAGGGTATTTGGAGAGTCACTCACTATTTTAAAATTGTAAAAACTTTTGAAAATTTTGGACTAGAACAATGGTTGTATTGAAAAAGAGAATTTGATTGGGTTTTATGATTTAACTGATTTGTTTCTTTGCAATAACCCTCCATGGAGCCAAAATAGAATCTTTGACACTCTGCAGGTAGCTTCAGCTATATAGAAAAGTACCTCACTCATGTAGTATTTTTCAATTCTAAGTTTAAATAAGCAGGTAATTACATTTAAGAGGAACAAGGAAATTTCTGATATGATCTTGCTCCACTGATTCAAAACTGATCCACTGATTCTCATTCAAAACAATTTATTTTTTCTTTCAAAACAACTTTTTGGGTAAGACAAAAAATATTAGCAGCAAAAGTTGAATATTACTTAAAACCTCATCATTGCATGATTCCCTTTATGCCTTATCAGCATAAAGTTTCAAATGCAGTCATAGACAGATGCAGTGGGCATTACAGTGGGGGCAGTCTCAAGGTAGTGAAGTTTTCCAAGGTTACCTTTCAATAAACAAAAAAAGGAGCTATTTAACATGAAATTCAACTTACCAAAACCTTACCTTACCAAAAATGCATGCAATCTGTCTCATTAAAAAAATGTCTAGACCTACTGATCTCAGTGCATCCTGCTTGGCGGGGAAGGAAGTAGCATCCTTTTATGTCTCTTGAATTATGGCTGCAGCAAAATTCTGATTTTTTTAAAGAACTTATTGGATAATTTACAGTTTCTATTGATGCATTATCTATGTGGGAAAATAGATTGGTTGAATGATTTCAGCTCCTAGCCCATGTCATTAGATAATAAAATTAGATAAGATTAGATTGTGGTCATGGGAGAATGAGTCATATTTGAATCTGCAAGTAGAGTGCCACTTTATTTTGTTTGGTTTTTTCCCCCATCCCTTTTTTATTACTGCTATGTCTCTCTTCAAAGAGTTCTATTGGAGAAATTGCATTTCATGACATGCCCATGAGGTGGAGCACTCATGATCCTGTTCTTGAAACTTAAAATAATGTGTTTCAGGGCGAGGAGGTCACAGGCGGAAGGACAAAGCAGCACCAGACATCAATGATGAATTTTACTTCCCATCACTGGCCTCATCTGTTTCTCAGGAACCGAATCCCAAGGCAAAGAAAAGTGCTTGGTAAGGCATGAAGCCAAAAATGCTTTTATCTTGTGTGCTGTGCCCTTCATCTGCTTTATTCTTGAATTTTCTTTCTTTAATTCACCAGGGGAATGGATGATGGGTTCGAGTCAGTGAAGCATGGCTCGAGACTAGAGCGTGCTGCCGTTGTAGCCCCAAAATTGACTGTTGAAAACAAATACGGTGCTCTCAGTGAACGTGATTGAAAGAGGGTTAGAAGGCCTGTTGAATAATGCGTCTCTTCCATCGATCCAATTTGTGAAACAGGCACCAATCTTTCCCAAGAAACAGTGAATACTTTGTTCCCACTTCCCCTTTGTGCTTTGCTGGGAGACAGATTCATGCACTATACTGAGGTATCCATCAATGTTGAGTGATCCAAGACTTCTGCTTTTCTGCTTTGGATGACGCAAAGAAATAAAACATAAAAAATTCTGGACACCATATGTATTCATGTGATTTATGAAGGGGTAAGATTCATTGAATTTTTGTTTCACCCTTTTGGTACTATGGCCAGGTGTGTGTGGTCCCTCTGACCTAAACCCAACTGGGAGGCACAGCCACATGCAGAAAACTCCTTACTGAAAGGGTTAAAGCACTTGATTCCCTCATGACTGTCAGAAGTGGTAGTCATGATGCTGGGAAGATCAGCTGGCAAGGGATTCTTAATTCCATATGTCTATGTACACTTAACTCATTCATTCAGAATTCAGGGGCCTGAATGGGTTTCTCTAGATTAAACAAAACCTGACTTGAGTGTTCCCCTTTTTCTTTCAATGTCAAACTGTAGCAGATGACCCAATATTAAATTTTCAATTTGATGTGCTTGTAGCTGGAACATTATACAAGGTGTTGGCAGGAAAATTTTTACAAAATGTGATGATTTTGCAAAAATGTATATGAAATTGGTCAGTATAAAACAGAATTGGCTTTTTCCTGCACTGTGTTGGAGTGAGTGCATCGGAGTGTGATACTGGCTGGTTGCTCTGCACACGATGAGACTTGCCCCATCCTATTCCAGCTGAGCAAGCAGATGCAGGCTGATACTTGAAATCATTTCACATCTCAAAACAAATTTTGTGACTTAGATTTTTCATGGCAAAATTCTGTACAAGTTTCATGAAATCATTTACATCTGTTGAATATGAGTCCCTGTAAATTTCAGACAGTACCTTGTATGGTGTTCCATCTCCAGGCATGTAAATTTCAGAGCTTTTATTAGCCACCTGGTTTGTTTCAAATTTCATAAATGATCTCTAGTATGGAATGTATGAAGGAGAATGCGAAAAGATGTTTCTGAGCTCAGGGAAGGATCATAATTAGGGTATCAATTGGGAGAAAGGAGAAGTGAGAAGATAAAGATTAATTTCTAAAGGACAGTGTACCTAAGACAGGGAGGAAGTGCATGTGGGTGAATGTGCATTAGAGGAGGTTTGAGTGTGAGTGAGCAGATTGGAAATGATTGAAGTAGAAGCATGGACAGACTTAGGAGGCATTAGACTGAACTGGTCTATGGTGAAGGTCCATAGCTAGAGTGACTTTTTATGATTTTCTCACTCTCCTTTACATGCATCATCACCAACACATGGATGAGCAACACTCTTCTTTCTGGTTAATCATCTTGGTTTATTTTAAAAGTATTTTTATGTTATGCAAGTAGAGTTTTATTTGCCAGTAGAATAGAATGAAATCCTGATTTCCATGCATACATATATACTTTGCTGCTTGCAAGTTTACTTCTGTTTCCCCATAATTCCACACATTAATTCTGCAAGCTTACAGCCATTCCCAGTATTGAAGGGCTGATAGGCAAAGTGGTCTATCTACAAAAAAAGTATAGATGGTTTAGTGCTCATAGAATTAATTGAAAATTGTAGTTTTTTGGGAAGTATGTTGAAGATAAACTGGTCTATCTATACATATCTCTATTCCTTACTTGACATGGTGATATTTGCTCTTTCTATGGGGAGGTTGAGGGAAGAATTTTTTGCTGATAAGCCACTTTACCTTTCAGCCCTTCAAGTGAGGAAAGGAAGCTTAACCAAGAGATATAAGATAAGAACTCATTCCACAAGGTAGCTTTCCTGTTTACTTGGGCAGGTGTAAAGTTATGTATCTTCATATTGGCTTGAGGGGTTTGAGATTTTGTTGCAAGGTGGTAAACACAATAGAAAAAGTCCCTTATGCTTTTTTATATTTCTTTCTGAGCAGAATTTGCAGACCTTTCTCTGACAGCTTTAAAAAATTGGCATATCTACTCACCCCCAGGATTATTGAGAAAAGGATGGCAGGTACTTCAAATGCATTAAAAGTGGTAGATAAGAGGGTTTCAAATGCTACCCAATCTTTGTACATCAACTTATTCCCATTCTCTGTAGCACTACTGTTGTTTTCAGATACAATGTCAATGAGGAGTTATAATTAATTCAAGAAAATGTCATCAAAGGGGATAGATTATGCATTGACGCTGCTCCGTACACTACCTCGTGTCTCCCTGAACAACCTCCGACCAGAGGTGAAGAAGGAAACACCAAAGATGATCAAGCGGAGGGGTCAGTATGGGGGTTATGGAGGTCATGGAGAACGGAGCAACCTCCCAGCTCCTCTGGGTCGTAGCTATGGCCAAAAGTCTTTCTATCTCCAGTTCCAAATTGAAAATTACTACAAGGGCCATCACATGAAACGTCAATATCCACCCATCTCCCTCCTTCAGCTTCAGACATTGATTGACACTGGACGTCTGGATGCATCCAAGCCCATTGATATCACTGCCATCTGTCACACAGGACTGTTCCACCTGGATCCTTTGCAGAAACACTATGGCTTTCAGATAACAGATGAAGGTGCAGATGATTTTACAACACAGGTGAACATAGAGGTGCAGTGGTGTACAGAACCAGTGATTGCTGCTGTAGAACGGAATGGGGGGATCATCACAGCTGCATTCTATGATCCAGCTAGTATCTTTGCTGCCAGGGATCCTATCTCATTTTTTAAAAGTGGTGAGATACTTCTTCCAGCATCTTCTAAATTCCCTTGTCTGCTAGAATGAGGTTGAATCTTTTCCATATTTCTTTCTGGGCCCAACTGCTGAATTCAGGAAGATAATGATGTAAGCTCTACAAACACTCAATTATGTCTTAGTTGCATCACAAGACTTCTGGAGTTTTAGCTGTGGCTCATCTTTTACTCTTTCTGTAGAAAAAAAAAAACCTGCACAACCTCTACCTCTTCAGAATTCAGCTCCAATCGCACAATCACATTGATCTGACATGTGCTGCTGGTGTGCTTTTTGGTTTCTCCAGATTCTCCTTATAGAATCTCACTCTGTAATAGGAAGCCATGCTGGACTGTTGAATGTTATAAGATGCAGCAATTAACTACTTTCATAGAAACTATACATAACACTGAAGATATAGTTGCTATCTCATTTGAATGGTATACTAGACTAAGCTGATCCTTATGGAGCTCCTGAATGATTGAATTGAGTGGTATGGCAGATTACATCATGGAGTAAACAAGTGAGGACCAATTATATTACATTCTGTTCAAAACTTGAGAATTCCCATCAATAAGTGACATAGCCTCCTCCTTATTTGAGAAGTTCCAAAGGTTATAACTCCCTTTTGGTGAAACCCTGGTTATGCCACTGGTATCAGCACTTGGGGCTAGAATAACATTTATTGTTCCACCAACTTTAATCTCTCATCTGAACCCAACATGCTCTGAAAGTGGGAGTTGTCATTAAAATCTATGTAGAATTTATTTCTGAAAAAATTTTTAATGACATTATTTTCTATATTCTGTTTGAGTCTCAATTGGAGTTGCACTCTAGTCAATCCCATAATATTTTATTGCTTCAAATTTTTATGAGAAAAAATCACAGAAACAAATAAATATATTTTTCAGTTTTTAGACAAGGCCCACTATGACTGTGTAATACTGTGAATACAGTGTATGAGGGTTTTAATTCTATGTTGAAAAGTAATACTTCTAGTTATCAGTGATCGGTGTTGGGTTGCAGGGAAACCGATACCACGGAGGAAGTTGCCACCAGAAGATGCCCTGGAATATTACACAGATCCTAGGAACAGAGGGTATCTGGCGGATCCAGAGAAGATCCAAGAGGAGAGATTCGTATTGGCCCAGCGATATGGATATGAACTGCCCAATCTGGAAAGAAGTCCCCTGCGAGAGATGCTCTTCATGAGAAAAGGCTCTGGGCAGGTCTTCTTTGGCCTACAGCCCGGTTGGGTCGTGAACCTCAGGGACAAAACAGTTCTCAAACCTACTGACCCTGAAGTGATTGAGTATTATCAGTCTTGATTGTGCTAGAATTAAAGTTTGTACTTTCTAACTTATACCCGTAATAAAATTTTTCTTCCTCGGTACAGCTATGCCCCTTATAGTTGCAAACCTACAATAAATTCTCATGTATGAATTTCATTCTGTCACGTGTATGCCCGGATGGGAACCAGGCGTAGAGTAGCTGCTGGCGCTCTGGTTGGAATGATAAGCTGCTAGTAGATATGTAGCCACGGTGGTGCCTGAGCAGACGACATCGTCTGGCGAAAGCTCAATGGCTGATGGCGGCCTCCCTGTGATTACGTGGCTAGTGGGGACTCGACCGGCGACGAGCCATGTGATGTGCGGCTTTTGCCTGGGAAACAGGCAGCACAGTAGGACTCGTCTCTCATTCAATTGACATGATATCCCTCACTAACGTCATTAGTGTCGCCTTTCTAGCCTATTGTGGCTATTCCATTTTTGGCATCCTGCAGCTCTTCATCCCTCCCTCGTGTGGTTCATCGGCTAAGTGCTTTCAGTCTCAGTTGGCTCACTTGAAGGAAGTCCAGGTAAGCAGGCGTTGGCAGCATTTTAAATCAACTTCTCATGGGTATATTAGCGTTCTCCTTTGCTATGCCTCTCGAACCGGCTTTCTTTGTTGTATCACCGCTCTTTGGTGTCTAGTTGTACGCCGTATTATTGAATTGGCTCCGTCACCCATGGATGGTAATAGGCATACGCAGCTGTCGAAGTCATTTGAAAAGTGTCAAACTCAAATGGAAAAACAAAGCAGGTGTAGGCCCAGTATGTAAGATGGCTTTCAATTGCCCTCGAATTTGGCCTTCCTAGATTGTGCTAACGACTTCGTCCACTACCTCTCCAACCACACGTCTCACTGATCTCAAACTCTTGGATCATTGGAAACATCTGGACCCTCACCTTCCCACTGAAAAGTGAGCGAAGCCTACCATGTGGATCTGCCTCACAAATGCATTCATTTTTATTGAAATTATTCATTTAGTCCTGATCTCCAGATGAATAATGGAATGATAGAAGACTGTTCAGTCTGCATGTTTTGGTGCAATGTATGTAAAAATGCAACCTTCTTTTGAAACAACAAGAGCTTCCACACCCCATGCCAACCATATCTAGCATGACTTTTTGATTGTAAGCAAGTCACCAGGTGGCACATAAAAAACACAGATTTTTTCATTGATCCCTCAACTTACAGATGAGGTAGAGGCTCACAAATCATGCCTCATATTCAACTATATTTCATCCTGGCTTCCTGTAAACTATACATTTTTAGCTTCCAGAGTGCACCCACAGCAGCTGTTCAACTACTGTTCTACTGTGTTTCATCTCACTCACAGTTTGGAAGGAGGAGGGGGTATTTGCACAAGTGCAGTTTGACATCAAGCTGATGCCTTTCTTAGTGCTAAAAGTCTAGTCATTGTGATCCCTTGATCATAGTGGAGATGATCCATTAGTCCATCGCTTAAAATGGAAAGTGAGGTTATATGCTACATGAAACAGCAAAGGAGGATCCATTGTATTTCAAATGAGACGAAGCATGATATAAAAATTTTTGAGGTGCCTTAGTCAAGCAGCTGCTGTGGGTGCACTCTGGTAGCTAGAAGTTCATGTTTTACCTGGAGGCAAGAGGAAAGATAGATGTATACTTGGTGTAATTTGTCTGCCTCTGCCATATCTGAAAGTTGAGAAATAACCACAAAAGCCATGGTTCATTATTTAAGTGCTGCCCAGTATTTGACTTTGCAGCCCAAATGTCAATGTCAGTGTACATTTTCCTGCTCTACTTAAGTGTTGCTTCTGGTTGTATGGTTCCATTTCCAAATTGAGTCAGAGTCTAGTCATGTGGTTTCAGTGTTCCAGTTCTGACCTGAGTGACATACAACTGTAATCATGATTCAAGTCATAACTGAATATGCACACTGCTGGTGGAAATTTGTGCCTTAGGTGATAGACACAAAGGTGATAACAAAACAAATACTACTTTGTTTGCTGAATGATTTATGAAACTGAAACCAATGATTCCAAAAATACCTTAACTGTATACATCCTTTGCAAGTGGTAATGCTAATGAATTGCATTCATACGTTTAGCAGCTTCCGCATTGACAATCTGAATTTGAGTCAGTCAACTATTTTCAATGGAAGAAACATGTCTTTCACCTGTATACTGTATAGGAAAAATTATTCCATATAATTTGAAGTTCACTGTGTTTATGGTTTTCAATTGTTGCAGATTCTCAAAGAAGGTGGAAATTCAGCTCCTGTCCTGAATATTCCATAGTATATTGGCTTTTATGATGGATATAACTCATGAACATACTTCTAGTTTTTGCTTGCAATGCTCCTTATTGACATTTGATGACAATTTCAGAAATTCATTAAAATTTTTATGGGAATGTATAATGTAATGCCAGGTTTGCTCTGGAATCTCTGGGTGCTCTTATGACTTGTGTACTGAGGAAATCCATTTAATCTTTTATAATATACATTCAGGGCTTCACACCATGAACACACCGTGGCCTTTATGCATATCCCATATGGCCATGCTCTGAGTAAATGAATACAGTTTTCAGTGACAATATAATTATTGAGTCATTGATAGGCTAGCACACAGGAAGCTTTAATTATGCCCAAAAAATTAATAGAATTTGGCTTCTTATTTCTTAGGTAGCATTTAACATTAACCTTCACACACTGAATGCCTCCAAATTTGAACAGGGCATGAAATTGGAAAAATGCAAATTTTGCTACATTTGAAAACAGCATTTATGAAGAAAAATTCGAATTTTGCTATATTTGAAGATCATAGAATCTACCTTCTATAGGAGTGTAAAGGAAGATTCCTTGCTCTTGGAATATGGCAAATTTAGAATTTTTCTGCTTACATGTTCTGCTTCAATTTGGAAATGCTCGGTGTGTAAAGGTTAAACTAACAAAGGTAACATTTTCATGATGTGATCCTTCACCCTTTCTCCAGTCTGAGAGCTTTGCAATGCATTTACCCTTGTTGCATAGCATCTCATTTTCCCTTGTAAAATGGGATGGAAAATATATTGGTATTAGCTTATAAAAATTAATAAGGACTGATGGACTGTGGATGCAAAGGAGGGGGGGATTAGGGTAGTTTGACAGAACAAATCAAACCTAGACTAAGGGGTATTTTCTCTAATGTAAACAAAATGTGTACCCTGTATGATTCATGAAGCTTCTGACACTAGTGGTGGACAATAATACTCCATTTCCTCTCAGATCTCTTGGAACCCCAACTTTTGGTGAACAGTAGCAAAGTAGTCTCATCTTATTTGTTACAATGTATATACGAAAAGGCCAGATG
Organism: Darwinula stevensoni; assembly: GCA_905338385.1. Taxonomy (NCBI): domain Eukaryota; kingdom Metazoa; phylum Arthropoda; class Ostracoda; order Podocopida; family Darwinulidae; genus Darwinula; species Darwinula stevensoni. Next base: position 68,844 of record CAJPEV010001191.1, read on the forward strand.
GCACCAACGTGCTTGGGTTGGGGGCGTTTCCTAGAAAGTCGTTTCGTAAACGAGGCCTGCTCGCTGTAGGAGTGTTTCCTAGAAATGGTACCGTTTCGCAGAACAACAGGAACCCCTTGCGCCAGTTTTGCGAACAAAAGCCTGGCACCAAAAAGCCCTTTTATTTGTAGCCTTCACCAAAGTCGCTTTTATGGGTCAAGTGAAGTCAATTGATAGACTGGCCTAGGTTTGTATCTAAAGTTTCAGATCGTGAGCGATTTCTTGGAGAAAATCACCCAGATCCCTGTCGTGGAAATCCCGAGTAACCGTCAGGAACCCTCCGTCTCGTTTTATATCCTTGGGTTTACGCTGTGGAACTGTCCACCCAGCACTGAGCTGCTCTTTCCGTTCGGTTTCGGTCCAACTCCTTTCTTAACGGCTTCCTTCAGTTGACCGCCGATGGTACTTCTTACAATTTCTTATTTGTCGGGAGCATGATCGTGAAATTCAGGCGGCCATCTCTCGAAGTCAATTCCAGCGATTCCCAAACTTTCGACCTTTACGTACCACTTGCCTCCAGGGTGCATATGAAGCATGCCACCACTTGTCCCTCATATGCATATCCCACAGTATGTAAGACTAATGCTTTCTGTTTTTAAACCTTGTTTACCCCCTGTGGCACGCGTACCATAGTTTGGGAACCGTTGGTTTACCACGAAACACAGCTCATGAATGCGACTCAAATATACCCTTCCGTTCCTTACTTTCTTGTTTGCATTGAATAGTCTTCCACCTTTAATTGATACTAACAAAAATTCGAAGACATTAATTCCATTACCGAAATCACAAATGGCACCGTCGCTGGGCTTGCTTTTAAAAGTGGTGTCAAGAAGCTGTCAGGGATGCAACTAGTCTGTGAAACTGAGTTTTCAGTGAATCGGTTCTCGATGAAACGCCCCTGTCCCATGTGCTAATGAGAAAGGTATTGCTCCGTCTCCATCATTACAGCAGCGCTGGACTTACTGTCCTCATGAGTATCCTCTGTTGTGGTCCATTTTATTTGATTATGAAAACCCCAAAAAAAAACCGACAGAGTGAGCATGCATTCACTAAGGCAATATTTCATCCCTATGAGCAGAGGAAAGATATGTGCTAAAGTGATACTCATGGATTTTTGGCAAACTAGGGCTAGGCAGTCATGGCTTGTTTTTCTAGTCAAATCATGTGAACTAACCCCTTCCATCTGACAGAGTGGTGACCGTGAACCTGCCACAAGAGACTGTGAAAAATGGAAGCCTCACCTTGCATCTTTTCCTATTCCCTCAAACTCCTGAGTCATCTGAAACTTGGCAAGAACTCCTGCATGGAACCAAGGGGGCCAAGAAGAGAGTTTACTTGAGCCATCCTCTAACATCACACCTTCCCAAACTTCCTCACACCTACCATCTCCTACAAGGAGATGATTCTGAGGTTATCATCCTTTATGACTGCTTTTAGCCACCTTACCCTCTGTTGAAGAATGTTGTTTTGTATCAGAAGGTGAAGAAGGAGGTAAAAGTGGATGATGGGAGACCATGGACCCACCTGAAGCAGAAAGTATCACTGAACATCATGACTGATCTTCTTTCCTTTCCTGAGACTATCCCCAGGGATCTTCATGCTCTTGTGTGAGTGTGCTATAAGTTGCAGTCAAGAAATAGTGATCATTGAGGCACAGCTCCCTCATTTTTCCAGTAGCAGCATTGTAATACTGAGTGCATTAATATCTGTTACAACTACACTTCAGTGAAATTTCAGTTTACTTTTTAATGTCATACTTTATTTCTTCAAATTTTTAATTTCATTTGGTTGAATGAAATGATAGAATATGGCAAACATTTCAAAAGAAGGAACAACAAAGGGCTGTACTTCTCTCTAAATTCTTGCATCCTTTGAGGAACTGTGCTTGCTGGAAGGGCAGACTTCTTCAAACTGCACATGAACACTGGCAGCATTCTTACCTTTATGGGTGAAAAATTAAATGACAAGTCTTTGCATAAAAAATTAACCATATTTAATCAGTTAATTCAACCAACTACACTTGAGAAGTCAGTGAAAGAAACAATTATTACATCACTCAGCATTATAGAGGTTATTCTGGGACATTGAGGGAGCTGTGGTGCCATGATCACTTCGTTTTTTGCACAACTGGTATTTCTTTTAATTTTCCTATTTAGAAATGTTTTCACATTTTTGCCCTAATTTGAAAATGGAAATTAACTCTTGGCATGGTTCTGCATGGCAGCTACATGAATGAAGGTGAGTACATGCCAGTCCTATATGCAGATGAAATGCATCTGAAACGTGAGGATCTCCTGTGTCTCAACTCTTCCATCAAACAGGCAAATCTGACACTCATGTACAACCCAATTTCATTTGGGAAACTCAGGTCAGGTCCCTTCCTAAAGTTTCTTAGATATAAGTAAGAAACTGAACTGAAGTTCCAACTGCTTTTCACAATAAATTTTTTCTTCTTTCAGGCTGTGGAGGCAGCTTGAGATGAGTTTTGTAGCCATGAAAGACATGGGCTTCACAGACAAGGATTTAGAGGATGTGAAAGGCATTTTTCATGCTGAACCCTTCCTTCTGTTCCTTACACTCTTCGTCTCATGTTTCCATGTGAGCACTGGCACCAATGTCATCTGTATTGCAGTGTTTGTTATTTTAGGTCATTCCTTTCACTTCCGCTGTTATTCTTTATTAGCTGCTGTTGGACATCCTAGCACTGAAGAATGATGTGATGTTCTGGAAGCGAAAGAAGAGTATGCTGGGACTATCTCTATACTCAGTGCTTTGGCGCTGCTTCAGCCAGTGGGTCATCTTCCTCTACCTGCGGGAGGAAAACACCTCCTACCTTGTCCTCATCCCTGCTTGTCTTGGTGCCATCATTGAGGTAACTTTCTTGGGTTACTTCTGGCCAGGGCTTGCACTGCTGTATTCCTTTGTTGAAATTGTAAAAATCTCTTTCCTTTTAGGGATATATTTTATAGTTGTTGACATTTCTGGGCAAAATTGAACCCTGCTACTTTCAATACTGAGAAAGTTTGTCACATATTTTCAAGCATGTTCTTCATCAAAAGCCTGACACCAAATAGTGCTCTTGCTTCATCTGCATGCCATCCCAGCATTCCTTTTTGCCATCATTGTCATGTTCAACACTGATTGTCATTCCACCATGGAATGTATCTGTAAGGCCATCTACTCTCATGGCTCAAACTTTGCATGGATTAATGGAATGTGGCTTCAACCTGAATTCCAGTAGGAAAGTTCTTTTTTTCTGTAAAATACATCTCTATATTTTGATGCACACTTGATTGATAGGGGTTAGTTGCAATAGTATGGAAGTAAGCAGAGGATGTTGAGCCCATCTTTTAAAACACTTCAATAAAACAATATTTGCAGTAAAGATGGTGATGTGTCAACTAAATGTGAAAAAAAATTTTCCCCAACAGACATGGAAAGTGATGAAGGCATACAAATGGCGTAGCAATGCTGGCCAGAGCTCAGAGGAGAAGAAGAGTGATACGTTCGACTCAGAAGGGATGCGATATCTTCTCTTTGCCCTTCTACCAGTCCTCCTTGGATATTCCATCTACTCCCTCCTCTACAAGCCACATAAAAGGTACTAGTATCTCTACAGAAAATATGCCACTGAACAGGCCTTTTGGGGTCATATTTCTAATATGATCAAAATATGCATTGGTGATCTGAACCACCATATTGAATATCATTGAGCTGAGGATTGTTGATATTTTGTGGTGAAGTGTTTTCTTCAGAAGTACCTTTGAGTTCTTATGTGTGAAAGAATTGTGATACCATCTTTAGTTCATGACTTATTCAAAAAGGAAAACAATCAGTGACTTTTCATGCACCCTGTATGACCTCCTGGTCATTTATTTTTTTCCTTCTGATTCCTCCATTTTTTTGCCATTCCTTAAATTCTAGCTTTTCCTTTTAAGTAGCTGATAGTTATGATGAACAGAAACCATGAGTTTGCATTTCAAAGCAAATGCAAAGAATGAGTCAACCTTGATACTTATTCTTTCAGCTGGTACTCATGGGCGATGGAGACGACAGTAGGGTTTGTGTATGGATTTGGGTTCGTTTTCATGTTCCCGCAGCTATTCCTCAACTATCGACTCAAGTCGGTAGCACACCTTCCTTGGAGGGCATTCCTTTACAAGGTTTTTGACATGCAAAATTCTTTGTTTAAGAAATTACATAGAGGTTTTCTGCAAGTTGATTTCTTGTGTACTCATGTAGGCATGCAACACCTTCATTGACGACCTGTTTGCATTCATTATCCGGATGCCGACCATGCACCGCATCGCTTGCTTCAGGGATGATGTTGTGTTCCTCATTTATCTCTATCAACGATGGTCTGTCTCAAATTGGAGGTTTGAAAAAGGGAAAGTGGTTTATGGCATTCCTTTGAAAATGCTTTTGTTTTTTCACATTCTAGGTTGTATCCAATTGATAAGAGTCGCCTGGACGAGTACGGCGATGAGATTCCGGAGAAGAAAGAGAAAAAAATGCAATAGTCTCTCACTTGTCATAAATATGGCTTTTTACTGCTTTTTCACAGGGTCTTTGTCCCTCAGTCACATTTCATACTGTTATTACTTGGTGTATTTATTTGGATGTGATGGAAGAAATATTGTGATTCTAGAAATGAAATTCTTGATTCAGTGTTTTGGCATGGATAGCATTTTTTTCCATGGCTAGAGCAAAAACTTCTGTTTGCCCTGGACTAAGTTGAAGTTTCAGACACTGTTGCAAGAATGTCAAATGAGATACTGATACAAGACACCTTGAAGTGTCCCCTCCTTCTATGAGGAAGAAAGTGTCCAGACACTTGTCTGCAGTTGCCATGGCAACCTATTCATTAAGTTTTTGTTATTTGTCTGTTGCCCATGTTAACCCACCATGGACTTGAAATATGGGAGAGGAAACTCACTATTTACAATAATGAACCCGATTGTAAAAGCTGACCTGACAAAGTTATGAGTTTCTCATCTATAGTTATTAGAGATCGACTGATACTGGATTTTACCGATTTTGCCGATTCTGACATTGGCTGATATGTGAAGCCGATAGCCGATACGATATTTGTTTCAGCATAAAACCATATTAAAGATTCATCAGCACTACTTCATTTACTTCAATTTTCCCCCATGAAGAGTAACTTTTCAGCATTTTCCTGATCTCCCTTTCATGGAATATTTCATGAACTACTCCTGTAAGATGTACACATACCAGCATGAAATCCTCCAAGAGGAATTCTTGAGCATACCTTGGTTGTGATTCAGG
>CAJPEV010001192.1:0-34183 GCA_905338385.1 Darwinula stevensoni
TATACTAAATACTATATACTAAATACTATATACTAAATACTGTATACTAAATACTATATACTAAATACTGTATACTAAATACTATATACTAAATACTGTATACTAAATACTATATACTAAATACTATCTCCATGAGATTTGATCATAATCGTACCATATGCTGACTTGGGTTGACGCATCAAGTGAAACTCTAGACAGGTAATGAATCCAGCCACTCGGCGCACCCGTGATCACCTCAAATACTGTGGGTGTTCGGATGAAATGGGGACGTTTAGTCCCGTACCCTTAGACTATGAGTAACAGGCGTTGTCCCATTTTCATCTGAATCCCTAATATAAAGGGCATTTGCGTGCAGGTCTCACGATCAATGGCGTGTCGTTGGTAAGGTCTTTCCCAATCATGAGGCTTCATACACGCATCAGGAAAGCTCCAAATTTTAGATTTAGAGGGTGCATGAAGAGACCCAGAGTATCGGGATTGTTGAATTCAAGCGGGAAAGGTGGCCTGCCGATCGACGTCATCACCACCGTGGTCGTTCTTCACCGCTTCGATACTGCGATGAGACACGATCGCCTGGGAAACGCAGATGGATCGCCTGCTGGATTCAGGGAAATGTTTCACAACGGGCAAGTCTCGATGATTTAACCGCGAGATGCTTCGCGGACGACTGGCAACAACTGGCAACACTCGGCGAATGTCGCCACTCAATACATCGTCCATAGGGTCTCGCAGCGGGCGCCATCGGCGTTTCATCCGAAATGGCGACGTCGGTAGTTGGAATCATCGCCTGGTATTTGCGCGATGAGTGACACATTCGGAAACATTATGGGGATCCGTGTGGTGTACGGGAGTTGTTTTCCAGTGCCACTTGCGTTGATGAATTTGAACCACTTCGTCCGCATCATAAACGAAGCGGTGAGGACACCCTGATCATTGATTTTGATTTAGAGGAAAGACATCGTGAAATGGATGTAGACCGGTCGTCATCAAACGATAGACCTCGCCGGACGCTTTGAAGCAGTAAGGACCGCTTCCGGAAGTGTCCACAATCGTTCCACCGAAAGGAAGCAAACGCGTTTGCGCTGTTACACTGCCTGACCAAACTCGCAAAAATTGCGAGCGTTTAGCATCTTCCCCCATCAACAACGCTTTCGATTCTGGCCGAAACTCCGATGGGATCGAACGGAACATCGCAACACGATCAACAACCTTGCCGAAGTCTTCACTTCGAAGCGGAGTAAGGCAAAACCAAGCAGTGCTTTACAGAGTAGTCCACATGAAAAGAGATCGTGCGGAATGGCTGGAATGACGTTCGGCGTCCCAGCCAACGCAGAGCAAGTGTACGTTAAAAGTTGGACGCGTACACGCACTGCTCTCCGCGCAGCGCTAACAGCCTCATATTAACATCTCTCCTCCTCGCATCTGCGTCTTCACGTTGCTCACTTGTCAGTGCAGACCTTCGCAGCCTCGCCGCTCCTCTTCCACGGGCGCATCGCATCCCACTTTCTTAACACTTTCCGTACAGCTCACGAGATATCCGTTTTTGAGTCCCTTCACGAGTCACTTTGCTTAGTCTATGGTCGAAAAAGCTTAGCCAAAAAAAATATAAAAAATATACAAAAAGTCCTAGCCTCATCCGCTTCGAGCTTCACGCTGAGGTTAATGAGGCTTAGGTCAGAGCAGCGGATCGACGGAGTCAATTGTCCTATACACAATGTTATCATCTGTTTAACCCATACCCCCAGCGAAGGCCTATCAGCTGCACGGGCGAATCGCGAAACTCGCCGAGCCTATGACATGGCAAGGCGAAGGTCTGCAAGCCCATCGGCTACCTAGCCTGTGTCGTGGAGGGGAAAAGTCGTATTGGCCAGAGGATACACTTACCATTAAATGCCTTAGTGTATTCTAATATACTAGCGGCCTTCTATCCTTACAAATACTTTTTTTGTCACAGTTCATGAATTAAGAATAGTCTCAGCCTGGTTCCCGCTGCCAGACTTTGATAGGTTCATGAAGGAGCATATATACACGAAAGATATGCTGCGGCACAACGTGTTACATCTGCCACTGCGAAAATTGCAATGAAAATTAGTTCAACATGAATAAAGTAAATAAAAATGGAAGGAACCATGAAATATCAGGAAACAGGACACACATGGTTACAAAGCGGAAAGTTCAATTAATATACCAAAATAGTCCTAATGAACGGACTTGACAAACTAAAGAAGTGCTTCTTTAAGAATCACATCGTCGGTAACGGTGTTACCGACGGTAACGGCAGTTTTCTCCTGCTTTGGTCCATCGATAGCCTGATTCTTCTACGAATACTCTGACCGAACTCTCGAGCAGGCAACGTAAAAATGCCAAGAATGGATTAGGAAGTATCAATCCGACTTGATCAAATGTCTGTCCCTGAAATGTGTTTATACCTATGGTATAAACACATTTTATAAACACATAGTCATACCATAGGTAAGCTCGATAGGGAATCTGAAGGCGGCAAAGAGGGAACGGTATTGTCACGTGAAGCACTGAAGGTAGGGAGGTTGGATGGACGAGAGAGGACGAAAGAAAGCCAGGGGACGGCCGGGAATTGAACCCGGGCCTCCTGATTGCCTGTCAGGTGTGCTACCCCACCACCGCCGAACCCATTCAGTCGTGTCTCTCAACACTGCCTTCATCACAGTATGGTGCCTTGAGTTGACGTGTCATGTAAAACTCTAGGCAGCAAGTGAACGCAGTCACGAAGCGCACCCGCGATCACCTCAACCGGTGGATCAATCACCGGGGGGCAAGATGGCAGCCTTCTCGTGGCGCTCCCTGTTAAGTCTCCTCTGTGTGGTGCATGTCTAGTGAGTGTTTCGCACCTAGTTGACGACCAATGCCATCAACCAGACGACTGAAGGGTGCTTGTCACCCTCCCAGTCAGCCAACCACCCAAAACGGTCCTTATCAGGACCACCTGCTTTTACAAGTGAGTCCGTCTCCTCCTCTAAAAATATGCCAACTCAACATAGAGGGCATATCTAGGGCCAAGGGAGAAGTCTTGTCGAAAATATTGGCCCCCATGAAGATAAACGTCCTGCTTCTGCAGGAAACAAAAGCGGACAACCCGCAGGACGCGCGCCTAAAGATCCCCGGCTTCGTCCTCGTCGACTTCAAGCCCAGCGCGTGTCATGGCTTGGCGACGCACGTCTCCCCAGAATACGCCACCGTCACAACCTCCTGTGCGAGTCTCACAACAGAATTCTCGCAGGCAGTGCGCATCGGAGANCTCCACATGGGGCCTGAAACCCAATCCCCGCAAAACAGTGGCCTGCGCTTTCCATCTATACACTAGAGAGGCCAAAACTCAACTCCAGGTCAAGTTCTGTGGAGAGCGAGTATCACATGACCCCTTCCCCCGATACCTCGGTGTAACGTTAGACCGTTCCCTAACATATAAAAAACACCTTGAGGGACTAGGGGCTAAATTACGGTCAAGAAACTCCATCATTCAGAAATTGGCAGGCACGTCATGGGGTTCAGATGCTCGAACGCTTAGGATTTCGTCCCTGGCACTAGTATACTCAACCGCCGAATACTGTGCCCCTGTTTGGCAACACAGCATACACACACGGGCGGTAGACACCCAACTCCGCTCAACTATGCGAATGATCACAGGGACTTTGAAAACCACCCCAGTCGAATGGCTCCCGGTCCTCTCGCACATCTCTCCGCCAGACATCAGGAGAAAAGAGGCAACCTTCAGGGAACATCGCAAAGCCACGCTATTTCAATCGATACCCTTACACAATGACGTCACTCGCCCTCCAAGAGCTCGCCTCAAGTCCAGGAAACCCTTCTGGCAAGAGGGCAACCTGATCCGGTCATCCAACTTCGATCCTGCTATCGCCTGGAAACAGCAGTGGCTCACAAAGCCACCAGCAAATTCACACCTAATTGAAGATCCCATCACTGAAACCCCAGGCATGGACCTCCCCAGAAGGGAGTGGGTCTCCATCAACCGCTTCAGGACCCTACAGGGAAGGTGCGCGGGACTCCTCCACAAGTGGGGATACACCGAATCCGCCCTCTGCACCTGCGGCGAAGTGCAGACAATGAAACACATCGCAGAAGAGTGCCCAGACCTCGCCTTCCCAGGACTATCGGAGATCCACCAAGCCTCCCCAGAAGCCTTGCAATGGCTCAGAGACTTGCCCATCACGTTGTGACTGTGCTTCTGCTACCGCTGCCCCTTATGATACATTGGTTGGAATAAAGTCACATTTATCCTCCTCCTCACCTCAACTACTCTGGGTGTTCGAATGAAATGGAGGCTTTTATTCCATTCTCTTAGACTAAGAGTAACAACCATTGCCCTTTTCTCATTTAAACTCCCCTAGTATTAAGACATTTGCAGTCAGGTCTCTCGCGATCATAAGCGTGTCGTTGGAAAGGTCGCTCCCAATCATGCGATTCCGTACACGCATCAGGATATATCCAATTTTTAGGATTAAGAAGAGACCCTAAGTATTGAGATTGTTGAAGAATTCAAACGAAAAAGCGGACTGCCGAATAACCACCATAATCGTTCTTCCCAATCTTGGTACTCTGCTGTGAGCACAATTTCCAATCGGAAAGACATTGACCAAACTGGAGTGCTTATTCCTGGGACACAGAATGAGCGAGTTTCCTTCTCGCTTCAGCATCGCGGAACCTACGTCGTTGCCTAAACAGCTCGTTCGCTTTATTATCTGCAATATAAGTCCACGATGAGCTCATACGAGTCGCCCAGTAAACTTCACCGAATTTCTTGAAGCAGTAAGGAACATCATCGACAATGTCAACAACTGCTGCACCGAAAGGAAGCGGACGCGTTCGTGCCGTTGTACTTTCAATTGAACTCATTGCGAGCGTTTTCATCTTCCCCATCGGCGGAAACTCCAATCCGTTCGAACGGAGCTCCAGGACAATAACCTTGCCGAAAGTTTACCTTTCTGCATTTCGAAATGAATTGCCAGGCGAAACGCAACTCGAGTAGGGTTAAAGGTTCATCATTGATATCTTCGATTTTCTCATCGATCAGAAAATTTTTCCTCTCTCAATTTTCATTTTTTTTATTCCTCAATATCCCTTATTATTTACCTTTTTTTTAACAGTGAAACGTTCAATTGAAAGTAAAGTACATGTAAGTAAAGGACATGATTTTACAATACCGTTCGACGAAATAAAAGAACAGTCCTCGTGTCAACAACTTCGCACGGTCTCGCTGCGGAATTTATTTCCTGGAGATTTTATTTTATTTTATTTATTACCAATACTTTGACGTCAAAGCAAAGGATTGTTCCGTCTCCACCTGCCCCACCTTGACCCACCTGGAGTCTGTCGAATTTAGGTTGGATGAACGAGAAATTGAGGAGATCCACGGATTTTCAAAAATGTCCCGCCTGCCTGCCGATATGCACCTGAGACAGATCGGCAAAGACTTTCGCGAAATTCACCGTTTTTCGAAAATGTTTCCCCTCTCCCACCTCCACTGACAGATTTTTTCCCATCAAACTCTGGAGACTTGCTTCATATGGCTGGGAACACAAATGTGAGACTGGGACGCTGGGAGTCTCTCCGTTGCTCACGCACAAAATGCAGAGAAAAGATGGAGAACAAATGGAGCACTTCAACCTGTTCAGAATGGTGACAGGTGACACGAAATGGTGACAGGTGACACGAAATGGTGGCAGGTGACACGAAATGGTGGCAGGTGACACGAAATGGTGGCAGGTGACACGAAATGGTGGCACGAAATGGTGACAGGTGGCACGAAATGGTGACAGGTGACACGAAATGGTGACAGGTGACACGAAATGGTGGCAGGTGACACGAAATGGTGGCAGGTGACACGAAATGGTGGCAGGTGACACGAAATGGTGACACGAAATGGTGACAGGTGGCACGAAATGGTGACAGGTGGCACGAAATGGTGACAGGTGACACGAAATGGCGACAGTTGGCGCGTCACGCAGCTTTTCATCTCTCTCGCCGTAAAATCGCCACTTCGAAATGGAAAATGCCACCGATCGCAGTTCCTAACCAGCGAGAAACGCCGGAATCTAAGTCGATCCGCAATCGCCTTCGTCCCTTCGAATTCCCGTCGAAGGCGGCTCAAAAGCGCTGGAGTTAGGGGGAAAGGCGGTACGACTCTCGACCGAGTTGGAAAACTAAAGCGTAAAAAAAATCCAGTAATTATGTTGATTGACGACGTGGGCGACAATTAAAAATGGATCCGCACGCTTTTCGCGGACTTCTCCGATTTCTGTTGAAGGCAAGGTTAGGTTGAAGGTAACGACAAATTGCTAACGTGTGCCGTACCATATTAATTTCCGGTACGAACACATTCATTGAAAGAATCTCGATAATCTTGCCATAGGCTCCACCTTTCGAAATACACATGAATTATTAATTAAAAAAATACTGGAAGAACACAGACGAACGTCGCTTTGAGCAGGGCCTTGAGCATGGCCGGCGAATGACGCTGCCGTTTGCGACATTCCGACATTCCTTCGAGCCGACATCCCACGCCTAACGTAGCAGGGAATCACGCTTCTCCGAATTTCTTGCGAAACTCGCTTCACAAGAAACAGCTGTCAGAGCTGACGGACCCACACAAGCCGGAGATTTAAACTCTTGCGCTGACCTCAACTGACTCGAGAGGAAATCGGACCCAACGTCCATCCTATGTGCGTCCGCACTGAACCCTTTTCCAGGTGGGGGGGTGGGGTGGGGGGGGGGGGTTGGCGAGGGGGGGCGAGGGGGGGCGAGGGAGGGTCCGTTGAACCCAAAGGCGGCAATTTTCCTAAACAGCATTCAAACCGTTGCAGACATCTCCATGTCATTTTTAGTATTTGTTCAAGTGAAGGGGGACCCTGACGCCAGAACATTACCAACCTGAAAATTTTTGTAAAGTAAGAAAAAATTATGATTTATTTGAGTAACGTAACCGGTCCATTGGACCCCCCTTGTTCCATGTACACATGCAGCATGTTATCCCCTAATTCCTCCACATTTCACAGCTTCATCACCTAATGTTTGCCTGAAGGACCTTCTGACAACTAAAGCAAGAGAGAAAAAGGGAGGAAAGACGGGAATTCCCGATTCTATCTTAGGCTGATGGGAAAGGATTCCTTCCGAAGAGACTAGTCGCGAAGGAGGAATTCGGGTAGTCCAGAGAAGAATGTCGGCAATACGGTTCGGTATTGCATATGCTGCATATTGTTCGGTCTTGCATACGGTGCGGTATTGCATATGCTGCATATTGTTCGGTCTTGCATACGGTTCGGTATTGCATATGCTGCATATTGTTCGGTCTTGCATACGGTGCGGTATTGCATATGCTTCGGTATTGCAGAGTCGTGGAGTCGAGCCGGTCTCGCCCAGTGTCGGTGGCTCGGCTCCGTCTCAAAATTTTCCTTCATGCATCATGCTTCATGCTTCATGCTAATAATGGACTAATGCAAAAATGCATTCAGAAATTTGAGATTGATGGTCAGACCGGGAAACCTAGTAAATAAATGTTTGCGACAATTACATGGTGTCACTTTCTTGTTGGTCAAGATTTTAATATTAGTCTGGGACCAAACAACTTATTTTATTCATATCAGGGTTATTGTTGTAAAGAGTAACCCGAAGGTGACAATATGTGAATTACAAGTGGAAGATAAATGTAAGTGCAGGTAAAACACAGTTTAAAAAAAACGGGTGAGAAAGAGGGGAACTATTAAAATAATATAAATTACAGGTAAGAATGCGGGAAAAGACAGTGGAACAGGGCAAAAAAAGGAAAACTCTCTCTTTTAATACCTTAGTTTTACTATCCAAATTTTACATGAGGTAAAAAAAAATTATTTCAAATGCAAAATAATGCCGCATTACTTTTGAAATCCATCGGAATCAATAAAAACAAGACGATGCTTCCAAGTAAGCGTGTTTTTGTTTAATTAATTTATTATTTAATTAGTAGGAAATTAAGTAATAGGGGGTCCAATGGAAACCCCTTACCCGGTTGCGTCCGTCTTTCACCTCACCCGGATGAGGGTTAGAATCCCACGTGGAGCCTTGGGAGCTGCATGCCGATCGTTGCAGCATTTCTAAGTCGCTCGGATGCCGCGGTGCGTCTGAGTGGGTCCAGGTTCGCCATTCCGGAGGCTCGCCGGGCCCGATGCCATTCCTCCATCGCGATGCAAGGAATTCGACCCGCGTGTTTCGCAATCGGCGGAGTTATTTACTTGAAGCGAGTCTCGAGCCTCTTGACCCGTTCAGACCTGGCGTCCGTTCCAATGGGCATTGCATCTTCATTGGTAATTTGGTAATTTCTTGGGATTCTCTTGACTTAGCACTATAATTACACTACAATGGGAGCAATTATGCAAGGCTCAATTCCATTGGAGGCATTCTTTCACTTGTCAGTTTTGTAATCTTCAGTTATGTAATTAAATATATTAATTACATATGGTATAATAAGGTAAATTTGTACAAAATATAGAAATGATATATGAAACATAAAAGTTTAATTTACAATAGCTAAAGAGCTCAAACATGTAAAAAAAAAGATATTACGCCGATAGTGGCCTTAATTCAGGTCTGAAAGGGTTAATGAAGACCAGACAAATAATCCACGTGAGTATTCGCATGAACCGAGCAATTTATTCTGGTTAAATGTTCAATGTTGCCCACCGTCCGGGGAAAAAAAGGATAGATGGGATCCAATGAGCATAGCTGCCCTAAAAAAATTATGCGTTTCATCGACAATTCGGCATTTCCAGGAAGTAAATTCGTGCGGTGCATGCAATCGCTGCGGTTGCAGTGTGACTTTCACCGCGATTCAAATATCATAGAACAAAGATGCACTTTCAACGCTCACACCTCCCTAAAAGGGATGCATTCAGAGTCTGGTGCCTCCGTTTTTTCCCTCTCCTTAGAGGGAAAGGAATTCCTGGAAGAGGAATGCGGTGACGCCACTCGGCTCCAAGCGCAGGTGAGGTACGAGAGCTGATCCACGTCCCCCAGATGCCTCCATCGCAAGGTCGTCATCCCCGGCGATGAAGGCATCTGGGGAAGTGGGATTTAAATCTTATGGGATTTAAATCTGCACGGCGTCCCGCTCGACTTTGAGTTTCCCACGCCGTCCCATTCCTTCCCCTCTTCGTCGATGAGAATTCGCATTCGCCTCTTTCATCTCTTGTGTTCTTCTTCGTTCCCTGATAGCGCCTTGGATGAACTCTCCAATCACCAATCACGAAGGTTAGACTTCCAAATTGTCCACCAAATCCACGCGATTAATAAAATAAGAAATAATATTCAAATTACATATGCCATAATTGTGGGCCAGGAGGAATGAATGCCTTCAAGTGTCTTCAGCGGGTATTCCTCGCCTCTGCTAATCTAAATCTAAATCTAAATCTAAATCTAAATCTAAATCTAAATCTAAATCAGGTCCAAAAGCAGCCACTGCTTATTGTGATGTGCTTTCAAAATGTCTAAGCCATTTCACCCTAGTATTTAGCACTTTCTACCTGAAGTCTGGTAAACTAGGAACTCCATAAATCCTTACTAGGACTCATTTTCTTTTGCTCCCTTTTCTGAACAGGAAGATACCGCTGCAGTTAGATTTTGGATAGAAACTCTGCGGTGTCGACATGGAAACAATTGCCAAATTGGGGATGCCAAATTGTATTATCCCGTGTACAAATGAAAACATCAAAAACTCCTTGAGGAACTAAATTCAATGACAACCATGATGATCAATTATGGATGCCAAACGCATCTAAAATAAAATGAGCTCATCCCAGCATTCTTAAAATGCATGTTTTTTTTTCGGGATGCTCCACAAAATGCATCATTGTGATGTTTCTTTTTTCTCATGACTCGAGCGAAACAGCCTCGGTTTTTCGAGTGATATGTGCGACGGTCACCCGCCAACTGCAACAGGAGTGGGCCCTCCTGTTCTTTAATGAAGCTACCGACACGTCAAGGACACACCTGTTAAGCAACTTTGCCTTTGCGTGCCAATGTGTATTACGATGAGCACGCGGTCTGGTTGAGTAAATCGATATAAACGGTCCAAGGTTATCCTCCACTATATATACCGTCCATGTAGATTAAGGCAAACCCACATCCTCGACGTTCATCGACGGCAGCTGGCTCCCCCCACTCCAGGTGAAGTTGTCTTTTCTTCCGATTCCGTTCTTTATTTTTACCGCACCTATTTCACCATGTAGATTCCATGTGCGAAAGCTTACAAAATATCCCTGAGTAGTATCACCTAGGTATGATGTCACAATCCAAGAATTAAAAGTAGTTCCTTCATAGATTTTCAAACTATTATTATTGAACAAAATTCAGGTTACAAGAAAATTGGTTTCAGCAGTGAGTCCTTTACATACGTCCTTTGAGGGAAATTCTCTCGTGGAAAGGATCTCCCACTTTTTTTAAAATGAGAATCTGTAACTCCTTCATACTGTGAATTAGGAGATTTTCTTCTGTAGGATATGGGTGGTGGGAGGCGCAAAGGAACGATGACGAACACAGTCCAATGATTGCAGTGGGAACAAGCACGACCATCATGAGGTCGGCGACCTTCATGATGGCATCGCTGATGGTCCTCGCCTTCCTGCGGGACGCAGCCGACGCCAAGGGATGCCGCTCCAAGGCGTGCGTCGCCACGTGCAGGGACGCCGTCTGCCTCACGGGTGCGTGCGTCGGTCGGACGGGAGAAACCAAATGTCGGTGTCGGTTGTGCAAGGCGAAATTGGTGAAGAGACTGATCGAATTCGGAATTGGTTTATTGGGTTGAGCACCGACTCACCGCTGAAGTAAATTTCATATCCAAGAATAAAAGTAACATCATTTGAATTTCGGATTTCCATTTCTTGCATAAGGTAAAGAAATTGTTTCATTTTGTATCTTGCCACACGCACAGATATCGATAGACACCTCATCAACTTGAGCCTCATTAACTTGAGCCTCATCAACTTGAGCCTCATCTGGATTAGCCCCGTTTCTTCTGCCTCATTCATTGCTGGAATTCGTGATACAATTCAACCGTCACCGTTCCTATGAGACCCAGTCCTCCGGCAAGTAGTGCAAGTGGCCTCTGATTCTCTGCAAAAACAAACTTTGCGAAAAAGTGAATCCGAATGAACTATAAGGAGTGGATTCGACCTGTGTGCAGAGGCAGGCAGTGGTTTGATTTTTTTCAACACACTAGTCTGTGGAACGTGCGAAAGCACGGCAGCAATCACGCTGGCCGACGTAATGGCCGAACCAAAGCGCATGAAACGTGAAATCACCAAGGGGAATGAAAGAAGTCGAAAATGAGCTGAAACTCGCCATTCGACGAGACACGAATCACTCGGTCCACAAGGATGAGGAAAAGGAATCTCATCCTCTCTGGAACTGAATAAGAGGGAGGAGAAGCCACGACGACTTCGGTGGGGCCAGACGGCGAATGGGAGCGAGTTACATTGCAGATAGGGTCTGGAAATTGATTTGAATGGCTCATATTGAGGGCCGTGAAAGCTTCCACACAAAAAAATTTAACATGTTAGTTGATTAATTAATTTAAAAGTTTATTAGTTTTTTTTTCTCGACGCTGCTTCTTCAGGGCTCTCTGTCTCTAGGATCGCCCTTTATGTTTGATTACTAATTGAATTGTCTCACTGCTAATTGAAAATTTTCCCTGCGGGAATAACAGCTGAAGTGGATCAAACGTTGAATGGTTCATGTTATATATCAATCGCAAGCTCTTTACGATTAGATTACGTTGCTGCATATTCTATCCGCGAGAGATGATGACATAATTAGTAATTTTCATGGGAAGAAGGGTGCGTCGTAGGATAGGGTAGCCACGGAGTGCGAAAGTGCCCGTTTTCGTTAGAACAGAAAGCCTCATGTGTGGTGATAGGCTGAGTTCTGTGGTATGATGGAAGCACGCCTGACAGGGAGGCAGGGGGGCGGGGTTTGGGGTCTCGGACGTCCCGTGGCATTCTTGCGTCCTTTCTTGCCGGGCTCCCAATGCCTTCGGTCCAATTGGCATAGGGGAAATACCGTGTGAGGCTTAAATCCAGCATAATTAGTTATTAAGGCTGTTTTCAAGCATTCTATCAACATTTTCCCGTAACTATTACTTGGTGTTTCTCGGTGTGCGCACAGGGTGTCCACCTCCTATAGGGGTCGTATAAACGTTTCATTCGGAGGGCGTGCGTTGACGGCATGTTTCCTTAACGCTTGCGCTATGTAATAACGCCACTTCTTCAGCTTAATTTAGTGCCAATCGCTCTTGCTGCAGATGAGGTCTCCTGTGTGGTCATTTCCATATCGAACAACCGACTAGGTCTGACTCGTAATTATTCGTTAATTATGATGAAACTCTAATTATCGGGTGGCCAATATCTAGGAATGCCAATTTCTGCTTTACCCGGTTACTGAACACCTGGCCAAAAACTGGCTACAAAGTTGATTTTTTTCGTCCCAGATGTTACCCATACTTACATTAGTGTGATAGAGAAGCACGCGTCCTTGAGACATCCTCGAAAGGGATTCACGCCCCTCCACCTCCTCCACCCTCCCTCTTCCGTTACCTTCCGCCCCCTTTCCCCCCACACTTCCACCATAGAGTAGAGAGTGTAACTAGAGGCGGCACTCCGAGGGATAGGGGAGGGCCGAAATATTACCGAGACATATGGTGGCTTGTTATCAACAACACTTCCATTCCAGTTCTCATCGTGGTTTTCAATTTTTTTTTAAATATATGGATATAGCTACATGTGCATATTGTACGTATTGCCACTTTTTTGGCATTCGATAAAATGGAAAACATGAGAAACCACGGGGGTTGAGTAGTGATTTGTGATATGATGACTGCAACAATTGGGACAGGGGCCAATGCGGAGGCAATGAGTTCCCATCATATGAAGAACACTTCAGTGACATAGGGTTGCTCTGAGGGAAGTGAGACTCGTACCCGTTGAAGCTCACCAAGGTGCTTCCCATTACGATTATATGAATACCTGCCATGTGGTATACGCACAACTGTGAGAAGCCATCCCGGAAGGACTGGAGTCGGCCGGAAGGACTGGAGTCGGCCGAAATGTGACATGCTCGGAAGTTCGCCAGGACGTTCGATATGAGTCTCATCAGTTGATCGCGGTCAATTTCAAGCAGGAATTTCGGGGATTTCACCGAAGACTTCTCCAGACGTTTTGCAACTGCTGCTGACGTCGTCAGTTATCCTTTTCATATTTGACGGGCAAATTGCGGCGATCCATTATCGCGCACGCAATATATTTAATCTCCGGTTTGAATTAAGCGTTCCGGCGCTATTTGGATGAGGAAGATCGGTCCACCAAATCCCTAATTGAGAGAAATAGAGAGAGAGAGAGAGAGAGAGCATTCCTGATACAATGTAGATATTTGGTAGTTTCTATTACACTCAGCATGGAGTGGTACTTTTGGAGATCAGCATGAAATAAATAAAGCACGGTATCAATGGGTGAGTTAAAATGGATTATATTCAAGAATTTTTAAGGCAGATGACTGTCTAGAACATACACGCGAACCAGCAGTTTTAAATATGTCTTGACATGCACTGTTATTCAGTGAAGAATTTTAATCTTTGTGGGGTAAACCGACCAGAACGAAACAACAATCGACTCGACTAATTTGACGATTTCCCTTCTTAAGGAGTTTCAGATTCATCCGGCGCGATCTCTTTCGCACTCTTTCCTATTTCGAATGCCACATAAACATTACTCCCCTGTGAGTCTATGCACTCATTTCAATGGGTGTGGAGATGTTGTTATGTAAATCTACAGGCTATCCTTGGAAGAGCCTCCAGTTAACCACTTTCCATGAGACTCATGGTTCCATCATTATTGGAGAACCAGACACTTGGATATGAAATTGGATAGTGATATGAAAAACAGCCACTGGGTGACTAGTCTACTCTAGACTAGACTACTCAGTCTATTCCATGACAATGGGAAGGAGATCTGGTGATTGGGATCTAATCGCGAATCGTAATCGCTAGTCTCATGACAAAAATAGTGAAGACACTGTCAAAAGACACACTACCACAGATTCATGAACTCAAATGTGAAATTCATGAACTCAAGTGGACAATGTTCCAGGGGATCATGTGACCTTCAAGTAAACTGGATGGAAATCCTGGCAGAAAAACATTGCCAGACAGGTCCTGATACATCAGGGAAGTAATGTTGCACAGGAAAGTCTGGCATGCAACATGCCATACCTGAACTAAAATGTCAAGGCCTATGAACTCATACCCTCTCCATTTAAACCTTTTTTATGCTTTTAAATCGGACATTGCAACTCAGATTAGGTTAAGAACTTACTTTGAGTCTTTCTCCATAAAAATGCATGATATAAAGCCTGAAGCATGACATAGTAACAGTACCTCTAGTCTGATCAAGCAGAGATCCAGCATGTAGGCACATCTATCAATTTCATTCCTTTAGAGATGAACCCGATCTAGTTAATGTAATGCCTACAGTCCAGGCCTGTAATTCCTACCTTCCACGCCTTCCTCTGTGTAAGGGGCCAGCACGCGCCGCATTAATTGTTTTCTCCTTTCCTTCATGACTTTGACTGATGGTTAACTGAGATCTGCTTATTCCAATCCACCACAATGGGACTCGGACGATAAATTGCATCGGTGCAATATCCTTCGAATGTGCAACTTTCGTTACGTGAGTCAAAAGTGCCGTCAAAAGTAAAGTTCCACTAAATTTTGCAGTCAATCCGTTCAAACATATGGCTTTCAGTGCAAAATACCGAGCGGCTTACTTTTTTTGACCAGCCCCGTTCATACGAGGTACTGATTTCAGTACTGATTTTTTAGTGTCTGGTGTTCGAACTGCTTCGATGACTCATCTTGTTCTCATCAAGCATTCATCATTCTCTTTTTGCTTCAGATTTCCCTCCTCCGTTTCTGACTTTCAGCAGACCTTTATTGCATTTTTTACTCACCAGCAAGCCAAGTCACTGTAAATGCCCAATAGTGATAGATTGGAATCCTGCATAGGAAAATTGGAACCAGCCGCATATGCCGTAGGGATATATCCACTCGATGAATACATTAAATCCCATTCATCTTCGAGACGTCGTAAGAGATTTTTTGTTTTCATTGGTACTCGAGGATGAGACGACTTCTTTCACAGGACGCATCATATGTCACACACCCGTTGATTTGCAGCTATCACCAAAAAGCATCTTGAAAAAAGTATTAAGTATTAAGTAAAAGTATTAAGTAAAAGTATTAAGAACGATGTATGCTCTGAAGAGTCAAGATATGGCCATTTTGGGTTTCTCGTGTTCAAAATGGTGATGCTACATGACATTGCAGCCAGGATGACCAATGAGCACTAATTATTAGCTCACGGCGATATCAACTGTTCGTTTGCCCATTTGTTTTGAAATGTTGATTCTTTTGTCCCTTTTCGCGCATGAATGTCCCATTATATTTCCCGAGCCAAATTTCTTTCCCCACCCGCCCATCCTGAACACAGGCAAGCGTATCGTAATTCTCACCAGAAGCCTGCCATTTGGCTCGAGGCCTTCCCAAGGACGTCCTAATGCGCATGTCCGTCCTCCACAGGTTGGGATGCTGGCCGTTTGGCTCAAGCTGGCCGTTTGGCTCAAAACCCATCCTGTCACCATGGGCATGCCCGCTCCGAGGTTGTTAAGCAGGTCAAATGGACCGAAACCCTTCCTATGGCGACGCAATGAACTTATTGGCATGTATCATGGTCATAGACGCTATGCAAATTCGTCGTAATGAATCATCGTAATTAAATCGCAATGAATGATTACGTTAACATGCAATATTTGAAAACTTTTACCCTGGGATGAAATAATCCTGTCGAAAAAAAGCTACAACCTCACGTGCACTGACTTTATCTCGATAGGGCGCCAATCTATATATATATTAATATATATATAGATTGGCTTCCAATATTGGAATAATATTGGAAAAAAAAACTAATATTGGAAAAACTAATATTGGAAAAAAACTAATATTGGAAAAAAAAAATGCATTTCATGATGCCTTTTTTCGGTATTATTCGAACCCGATGCTGTAAATTCCTCGTGCAGATTCTTTTTCTTCAAACAGGGAGCAACCTCTCCATGAAATTCTCACTGCTGGAAGGACGCGAGAAGGCATTGCCGCGTTAAAGGGTTTCATTGGAAGACGATTCCGTGCAATTGTTTGGCTTGGTGTATCGGAAAGGCATATGGTTCGCTGTAAATTGTGAAGTAACGGTAAAGTAACGCAGTGAATTGCTTATTTGAACTTTCAAATCTTTATTGAAACATGTTGTAGAACATTACCAAAGGAAAAAAAAATTAGTTTACGAGCTAGCAGCCTTTTCCCTGTTTCTGTATGCAGCAGTTGCAAGATGATGAAAAGGGATCGTATCCGCTCAGACCTTTGACCTTTGACCTTTGACCTTTTTGACCTTTTGCACTTCGACCAAACTTTCATCTGCTAACGGCAAAATTTCCACATGCGACATTGCTGCAGTGCAACACCACTCATCTCCTAAGCCGAAAGAAGCAATCCTCAGACGGAGTGGATTAGCAATCTGCGGGATTAGTGGCAGATATCGACGTGATTTGGGATTGGACAAATTGGGACTGAATCAGGCGTCAGCTGGAAAGGGAGCAGGTGTAATGGGTCGGAATTCCGGAAAAATTTTGTCGGCCTGATTCGATCTTTTTTTTGATCCTCGGGTGAGTTACTTCATTACATGTGTGAGGATGGACTGAGAACGATTTTTAAATGCTTAGCCGCTACTCCTGTTGCATAGCAGCCGTCATCTTCGCCATCACGAGTTTCATATTCATTTCCATCTTCATCTTAGATTAGATTGCAAGAGGAACGTGGAAAAGGAGAAACTGAAGAAAGTGACGAAATTCGAGCTGCGGTCTCACGGCGTGAACTCGTGCGAAGAGACCGGGACGCTTCCCCGTTGCGCTTGTTCTTCCGTGTCGGGGCCGTTTCCTCGTCGCCTTTTTTTCTTCTTGATTCTCCGTCAAGGCAGTGCAATGACTCTCCAACTCTGAAGGAATACATTTTCACTTCGAGTGGAAATCGGCACATGGGTAAGATTCCTCTTTTCTGTTTTCCAATTATTCTTGATATTCACGGAATGGAAAAATTATGGCGAAACCAGACATGGTGAAATCCGAGTGAAGGTGTTTCGTAAAGTACTTATTAGAGATCAGGCATTAATTATGTCAAGTGGAAGGTTTTCCTCTATCGCTAAACCGGAACATAGCATGAAGGGAATCGGAATTATATAAAAGTCGGGGTGCTGTCCCGAGAGAGCACAGTCTCCTGCAGCGGAATCGAAGCGAGAAATTACAAAAGATGAGAGTGCTGTGGGTCGTCGCTTGTGCTGTGCTGGTCCTGGTCGCCATGGTTGCAGCCGGACCGAAACCGGATCCCAGGGCCATGGCGTATGCCCATGCCAAGGGCAGTTCGTCCAGCAGCTTCGGCGGATGGGGCGGCAGCAGCTCGTCCAGTAGCGGACGCGGGTGGGGAGGCAGCAGCAGCTCGTTTGGAGGTGGCGGAGGCGGGAAGAAAGGAGGAGGGAAGAAGGGAAAGAAGTGAGGTTTTTCCTCGTCTTCCAGCTCTTCCTGTTACGGGTAACAAGCCTTCCTTCAGAGTCAAGCCTTCCTTCACTTCTTCATTTCTCCGAGGCGATCCAGCGTCCTCCCCAGCCGATTTTTCCTCGCTCAGCCTCTTTACTAGCTATTTTCTTTCCACTTGAGACTTTATTTGATCTTGATGGAACGTCGTGCTCGCCGATGGGACTGCCCCGAATATCTGGCGACGTCTGATCGTGTGTTAGGCATGTTCTCTGGTTTTCTGGTTGGGAAATATAGATTGGATTGATGATTTCGCATGTTCCACACTTCTTCATTTTCAACCTTATTCTCACCCCATCTAACTCTTCATCGAGTCCGATAAGAACAACAAGCCCATATTTTGAAATTGTGTCTCCCAGATCCACGAAAGAAGGGGACGGAGCATAAAAATACCCGAGGCAGAGAATGACCTCCTTGTCGACGCGATCGAAGACGTCGTCACTCCAGGCTCTCAGTCATTCCAGGCTCTCAGTCACTCCAGGCTCTCAGTCACTCCAGGCTCTCAGTCACTCCAGGCTCTCAGTCATTCCAGGCTCTCAGTCACCAAACCGATCTGATATTGTAAGAGGGAAAAAAAAAGGTTGAACTCCTCGCATAACTCACAGGCAAAAGCGCCTCTCGTTCCTAGATTCATTCAGCTGGAACGAACGAGGAATTTTACTCGAAGCTTCAAGCGACGATATTCGCTGTTATGCGCTCTTTCAGCGGGCATTCCACGGAGTTAGATTGGAAGTTGAGGGACCCTCTCTCCATCTTGCGGGCCAGAGGCCTTGGGGATTTTTTTGTCGACTGGGTTTGCGTCTTCAAGCGGACGAGCCGAATAATTGCAATGAATTACGATGTCTTCCCTTGGGTGCCCGCAGGGAAATGCGATAATGAATAATATGATCGATAATAATATGTGATGAATAATATGTGATAGTAAATAATATCGAGGACTGATGCCGGTTTCGTGGAAAAGGACGGACCATTGCAGCCGAGGATAATCGCGGGTCTCGTTTGACCGGTGATTATACTCGGAGCCGGATCATCGCTTTAGCAAAGTCGAAGGGAAATTATTTATTAAAATCCCAGAACCGAAACGGCATTGGAAAATCGAGTATATATGCCATTTATAAATGTATATAAATATGATAAATATGCCATTTATAAATATATATAAATATGATAAATATGCCATTTATAAATATATATAAATATGATAAATATGCCATTTATCAAAGCTCGTTTCAACTATCGTTCCACGCTTCACCGGAGCACGTCAAGGGAGCACCGCGCCCACGAAGCAAAAAATCATTCTCGTCCTGGCGAGAGTGCTTCACACTGCCAATCTACAAATTTACCATTTAGTATCAGAGGCGCAGAGGCCGCAATCGTGGGAGGTGAATCGCCCGGATTTCGGGGGAGTCCCAGTCTCATCGGCGGGTGGAGGAGGGCGGTTCGGAAATTACTCCTTTTTTTTTTTTCGGTGGAAAAGCTTTCACGTCTTTCGTATGTTATGCTTCGGATTTTTTTTTTCTTCTTCTGCGGGTGCGACTGCGATGTGCGGAAGCCATGCAAGGTTTGAGGAGCTCTTGCCCTCGTCGGCTTCCGCCGCTTCGTTCACGAGCGATTTCAAAGGGCTGAAGATGATGTGAGCCGTGACGAAAGCACGTCAGAATGCAATTGTGAAGTTCTGCGATTCGAGAAAGGGATCTGGACGAGAAAACTGTGATGATGTGCTTTTTTTGCGGTGCTCGCGGGAACGCAAATGGCGACCAACTGACGAATCGCCCCATATTACATCATGGACGTTTAAATTCCTTGGATTCCCTTTGGCAGGCGGGAGGCACGGGCGATGCCGTCGTTCCCTTGCGAGTATTAAGGCAACTCTCCTTTCATGATTCTTCCGAGAGATGGCGAGACGAGAGCTCCCTCCTCTTCCCCCCGGAACTTTCGGTGAACCGGTTTTCGTTGAACGATATTGATCCCAGAAGAACGACCAGGTAACCTTGGACATAATGGTGACGGGGGAAAGAGAAAAGTCCAGGCCACCTGCCTCCCACCCTGCCTCCCACCCGAGTCCTCTCAGCCTCCGACGTCCAGGGAGGGGGAAGCAGGCTGGAGGCTACTCAGGTGGCTGCAGCTGCATCCTCTCCTTGTTTTCCTCGTGATTTTCTTATTTAATAACCAATTTTTTTTTTGTGATTTCTCAGCAATTTCTCATTTTTGGATCCATTCTTCGCTTGATGGCTCCAGGGAAATAGCTTCCTGGATCGTTCCAAAACTTGGAAATGCAAATGATGTAAAAACAAATTGGTATTATGCAATCGTCCGCAATAAAATGTATTTTGCAAGAAAGTATTCCAATTCCAAAATAGGTGACAGAAATAAAAAATCCCACAATAACTCAAATCCGTGAATTTTATTAATCCCACATGTTTCAGTATATTTAGGTTAAGGTATATATAGGTTATATATAGGTTATATATAGGTTATATAAACCTATCAGATCGGATCATTCTACTTGCGTCCCAGCATGGAAAAATAATATTCCACGAGGACGCGCCCACGTCCTCAAATAAAATTTTTTTTAAGTGTACAAAAAAAAAAAAGAAGCCATTTCGCATGCTGCACGATGTCGAGACGCCGGTCGAATCCAGACTAAACTGGAAATGGAAATGGAAGACGCCATCCCGCGCGAGTCCTGATGCCGAGAATCGCCTCGGCGACGTCCAACCGGTATCCGACTTCCCCGGAGGCACTAAGGTACTAAGGCCGAGTCTCGCTTTGAAGGCTGGAGGATGCGCGTTCGTCCCTTGAAGCCTCGAAGGCTTCCACATTCAGACAATTCCATGGATGAACCGACGCGACTCTCTACCCTTGCGCTCTTCGGAAGAATCCTCCCTTCAGTCTGAGGAGAGAGAGAGAGAGAGGAAGAAAGAAGTGAAGCTCATTGCTTCTCCGTCTCTTCTTTTCCAATCTCTTCGAGTTTTTTATTTTTTTATTTTTTTTTTATTAGTTTTTTTATTTTTATTTTTTTTTTTTACACTGAGATCAGCTGTTTTTCCCCATGAGACGCCGGTATGATGGAAAACGAAGGCGAGGATCGCGGATCATCCAGCGCAGACGGGCTTCAGGCCTCCCTTTCCCGGTTGCTAATGGCACGTTTTCGGTCGAGCACGTGTGAAAGGGCGCCGTCCGGTAGAAAGAGAGACACCTCCTCCAAGAAATTGCTCAAAATCCTTACAATCTGGCTGCATCCGTTAATCCGAAATCTTCTAAGAAGACGCTGATCCATTATCCTCCCCGGGGAAAGAAATATGACTTCCAGCTTCATAGAGGAGAATCGAGGAAAAAAAAAAAAAAAAAAAAATTGATCGGCATCGGCGGTCCTAATTCCGTAGCTGAAGGACCGCTGGTTCCAAATCGGAACCAGCGGTCCTTGACGATCGCACCAGCGCCGGTGAGTCTCTGAAAGTTTTTTTTTCAGCGTTCCCAACTTGACGAAAAAGATTGAGAGTGGAGAGAAATTATTAATTACGGAGAAATTATTAATTAATTAATTGTAGACGCACGGTTCAATGAATCAATCAGGTGACTATTTTCCTCGTTCAAAACGGGAAATCATATTCCGTCCCGTGTGTGTCAGGTGCCAAAAATGGCAAAAAAATTTTTTTGGGCCAAAAATAAATGAAAGAAAAGTGGCTCCAAAGGAGAGATGTCACCGTAACCCGCCGGTCATGCTCCAAAAAAAGCGATGAACGAGCGGGAATCTCCTTTCCACTTTCTCCTTTGTCATCTTCCTCGTCAGTGTTTAGTCGCTGGAGGCAATAAGGAAACCGTCTGAGATAGCTGCGAAATGACGGAGGGCTGGACGGGATCTCATCTGGATCGTCAGATCGCAATGCAGAGTGTGGTTTCAGGGGTATGCACTCGGTTTCCATTTTTTTTTTTTTTTACACGAGGTTTTCATTTTAAATTTTATTTTCATCCAGCAGATTGCGAAGGGAATCTTGGGAAGGAAATGCTGGGAAGTGGTGAAATTGAATGAAATCGCGCGGTGAGTCCGGGGGCCATTTCCTGGTGCGTTCATTCGTCAACATCTTTTTCCTCGCCTTCCATGCCCCTTTCCTCAGTTTTTTTTTTTTTTTTTTTTTTTTTGCGTGAATGGGAGGTGGGAATGTCCGTCCAGTCCCAAAGGGACGCAGAAGCTAAATCGGACGATGGGTGACATTCCCTGAGTAATTCTGAGTAACGGTCCTTCATAGTAAAAAAAATGAAAAGGGGAGAAATTATGGCGAAACCCGACGTGGCGAAATCGGAAAAATATGTTTCGTAAAGTGGAAAATTTCCCGCTGCCGCTTAACTGGAACGTAGTATCAATGAGATCGAGCTAATGTAAAAGCCAGGAACCCTTCCTGGGAGAGCACGTAACCTCCAGTAGTCGAATCGAAGTGAGAAAGTGGGAAATATGAGAGTGCCGTGGGTCGTCGCTGGTCTTGGTCGTCGTGACGGCAGCTGGAGCAGTAGCGGGGGTGGCGGCGGTGGCTCATCCAGTAGCGGCGGCGGGGGGAAGAAGGGAGGAGGGAAGAAAGGAGGAGGGGAGAAGAAGCATGGAGGAGGGAAGAAAGGAGGCTCTTCCTCATCCTCCAGCTCTTCTGGTTGAGGACTCCTCATCCATAAGCCGAGCGGCCGCTACAAAGCCAATCTCTTTCCGCTAAGACTTGCTTTCTTTCCGTTCTTACCTTTTTCTTTCCTTCCGACCTTTCCCATTTTGCCCGAATGCAAAATGCCTCACTGATGAACCCATCCTGAATTTCTGGTGATATTCGATCATTTGTGTTAATCATGCTCGCTCATTCGCTATTTGGGGAATACAGACTCGGAAGAGCCCTTCATGTCTTACACTCTCGTGCATTTTATTCCTTTCCCCCCCCCCTCCTCCTCCTCTGACTTGCCATCTCTGAAATCTCATCGAATGACTAGCTCACGCCTTGACCCACGTTAATGTTGCTAATAGAAGGTGTGGAAAGAAGGAGGTTGGACCGTAATGTAACGAAGGAGGCTGGGTGTAACGTTGCAGCCGCTTTCTGGACCAATCCCTGTGACATCACACCACACCAAAATGGTAAGAGAAAATGAAGACGCAGCTTCCAGGAACAGCATCGCTTAACTTTAAATGCTTTTTTTCTGCCGAAAGCATCATTAATACCAGAAAAGAATTCAACTGGAATGAAATTGACTTAGTACCACGAGTTTAATCCAAAAATGACCAATATAACCGTAATTATTTTGGCGAATTGAACTATAAATATACATGTAAATATAAATATTGAAATATAACTATTAAAAAAAGTTCGTATGTTCCCCCCCCCCCCCCCCCCCCCCCCCCCCCCCCCCGCCCCNTTAAAAAAAATTTTTTTTTTTCCCCCCCCCCCCCCCCCCAAGCCGCTTCTCTATAGGGCCCGTGTTGAAAGTTCAACCGCTAGGCAGTGCCTAGATGAGTTCTCTGGAGGTAATTTCAACATTTTGTCAACTGGACGAAAGAGATAGTTCTCATCCGCCTGGTTGATATTCTACGAACTTCCATATGATTCCTGTACTGCCCTTGAGGTCTTTCATCTGGTTTTCCATCTGGCTTTCCATCTGGCTTTCCATCTGGCTTTCCGCCTGGCTTTCCATCTGGCTTTCCGCCTGTCAGTTCATTCAGAAAAAAAAAAAGCAGAAAAGGTTTGTGAAGTTGCGCTGAACCTGGGCTGGCGCGGGATTGACTTTTAAATGCCATCAGTTCTGACCCAATTGGTTCTGATTCCAGTAAATTAAAACTGCCTGCGCTTGAAAGTGCAGACGCGCACTGAAATGTCCGACTTTTTCGGGTTCCCCGAGGTGCAAGTTGAGCTTCCTCCCTCCATTGACCGGGGAAGGGTTTTCTGGAGACTGGGCGGGGTTACCACTTTTGACGAATGTGGAAAGGAACTCAGATGTTTATTCCCTCAGGGTGTCTGGGGGGAAAGATCGTGTACTGTATGAATAGTACTGGGTACTAATCCCAGTTGAATCAGGGACGAATTTGCCGTATCAGAAAATTATGCGGCGTCTTGCGTAGGTTGGGCGAACCGTGTTTGTTCCTGCAACTGCCTGATGCCTTCGCCCGCTGATGGCTTGGCCCGCTGATGGCTTGGCCCGCTGATGGCTTGGCCCGCTGATGGCTTGGCCCGCTGATGGCTTGGCCCGCTGATGGCTTGGCCCGCTGATGGCTTGGCCCGCTGCTGGCTTGGCCCGCTGATGGCTTGGCCCGCTGATGGCTTGGCCCGCTGCTGGCTTGGCCCGCTGATGGCTTGGCCCGCTGATGGCTTGGCCCGCTGCCCCGGGGAAGTAGTACAAATGTTCTGAAGGAACAATTGACGAACGTCCTTGTGAAACTTCATGAATAATGCATGATCGAATGAGTCCTCAATTGAACTGCTCATCCGTGAACATTGAACGCTCCTAAACTTCGTTGAACGCAGGTTGAACGTTTTCGAGGAAATTGTCACTTGGATCATCGATGCCACGGAGGATAATCCATTCAGATCCGTTTCGTCCGTTTCTAAAGTTTCTTCGTGACTTCATCACCTCCTATCATCTTTCGCCATTTCTGAAGTACTCAAAGCGGGCACATATTTTCGGTTCTTACGTCCTTCTTCCGTGAAATCTTTGGATTCTCAGCTTCCAACGTCATTCTCGTTCTTTCCTCCCGCTTTTCCAGACCCACCGACTGACGAAAACTGGATGGGAACCGCTGACGACCTTATTCCGAATCCCCAATGTATGACTAATCTTGAAGCTAGAGTTATATTTTAAAAATTCATTCGCAGAAAGGGAGAAATTTCGAATCGACTTATCACCACTCTCCATTTGGAGATCATGAGGAATTTCTTGTCCAAATTCATGAAAGAAAATGTCAATGTTAAATGCAAATCGTGTAGGAGACTCCACCGCAACCGATTTCCCTTTGGAGGGAATAAATTTTTCTTCAATGTAGAGTTGTAGGTCTGTGTTGGTAATGCATGGTCATACATATCAATTTACCAAAAAAAGGTTCATGCTGATTAATTTGGATGGTCTCTTTGAATGAAGTTCGTTGTACAAGCTCTCTTTTAATCCGGCGGAATTGCTCCGGGAGAGGGCGATGCCTTCGATGGGAAAAAAAAATGGCATGCGCTTCCTGGAAGTCTTTAATTTCCCTTACCAAATTCGTCTGGAATCGTTGTTTTAAACCTGGGTCTGTGGGCAGCATGTAATGAGAAATGGGATAATATATAATATATATTTATTTGTAACCAAAGGCAAAACGCAACTTGGATCAACCCTTTTTCACTAGAAATGGAATGTGTACTTTTACTTCCCCTAATTATTCCTCGTGAGGACTTTGAAAAATTTTTCATCGGGCCATCCATGGCTTTTCGTCGACGCATATATAAGCTTAAGTTGGGCTGTCACTCGCATATGGTTTGTTTAAGCCGGCTTATGGTTATGCATATTCTTTTGGCTCTTCATCGGGCCAGCTTTGGCTCATTGTTGGGGAGCCGCACATGCCCTAACCATTAGCCGATTTTTCACAACGGTAAAAAGATATAGATAAAAACATCAAACTGCATCGACAGTTCTATGCACCACTTGGCCAGCAACTGCTCCTTGATCTGGAGGAAATGAAGGAGTTGTAGTGCACCTTATACAGAAACATACACTCCTATTGCCAACTGCTGAGAATTTCCTAAGAAGCACCACTTTCGGATTCTAAGGCATCAAAGAGCGAATTCGCATGGATAAGCAGGAGCACCTTACACCTAATAAACCTCATTTAAATGTGTGAGTGGATAAAGAAGCCGAAGCATCGTGGTAAGTAGAAGGATCCTCCCATTGGCCTTCGGGCAGGAAGTTCCTGGTTTATTCCAGGTTTAGGCTACATCTTCCGAGAAATGTTTTAATGTTCTCAACTGTCTTCCTCTGAGATCTATGTGAAAAACCATAGGGAACTGTGTCCAAGGGACAGGGGACTCATTTCAGTAGAATCCGAGAAGTAATTCTTTGCTGCGACCTCTTTGGCTCCATCTCGCGCCGGATTTTGGAACCTTCTCAGGCACATTCGTCGAAAATAAGCCAACTTCCCCAGCAATGGCCCGACCATAAGCCAACGAGAAATTTTGACTGAAAGAGGCTATTTTTTGCCGTTGGTATTTCCTTAGGGTGGGTGAGAAGTTGAGAGTCGTTTGTCAATCTTCGCGAGCATATGTCCTCATCTGCCCCGAAGGCAAATGAGAGGAGTCTATTCTTTTGCAGTGTATGGCCCGCATGGAGACTTCCGTGCGGCCCACTACCACAAAATGTTGCGCACCTCCGTCTAAAGCAATCAGACAACTCTCCCTCGCTATCCCCTTCTCTGTCCTCATTTCATTCGAGATCAGCCTCCGTTTCCATTAATATCGACAACATGAGTTTAAATTATAAGCGTGTCATTCTATAGGATTTTCGAAATGACGAGTCGGAGGGGATAAAAAAAAGGGAGAAAGGAAATAAATGCATAAAAAAGAAATCAATCTTTCCAATCTTTATTCCTGAACGAGTGTATGAGCGATCACGACTGTAATACACGCGATCGGATGTCATCAGACATTCGGGAAGGCTTCATTCCTTGGGGCGAAATGTCGATGGGAACAAAAAGCAAGAAAATAGAATAGCGATGAGAAGTTGATTTGAGGCTGAGACTGGACCGGCCCATAGATGTGGAGGTTGAAGGAAGGGTAATTCTTAACCGGAAGTGCCTCCCTATTTCCTTCCTTTGTGTTTCTTCTTCCCTCCTCCCTTCTTCCCACCGCCGCCGCTACTAGATGAGCTGCTGCTGCCGCCGCCACCGCCGCTGCTACTGGATGAGCTACTGCCGCCACCCCCGCCGCCGCTGCTGCTGCTGGACGAACTGCCTCCGGGGAACGGAACGGGGATGGGCTTCGCATGGGGAGACGCAATGGCCCTGGGATCGGGCTTCGGTTCGGCTGCCGTCATGACGACCAAAACCAGCAGCGCACAAGCGACGACCCACAGCACTCTCATCTTTTCCCTTTCTCACTTCGATTCGGCTCCTGGAGATTCTGCGCTTTCTCATGAGGGGATTCAGGCTTTTATTTCGGTCCGGTCTGCCTCAAACCGCGTTCCGGTCAAATGACAGTTGAACGCATTTCACTTTCAATCATTAGGCCTCATACATACTTGTTACTGAAGGAAACGCCCCTTTCCAAGTTTCGTAATCTCGGATTTGGCCATCTCAGGTATTGCCATGTTTTCTCTCTACCGTGAACTTCCTTTTTTTTGTCTCTGATAATGTTCGCCATGTGACGATATCGCTTCCGTGTTCTTTCAGGGACGGGTGGAAGAATTTCCTTTTCAAATTTCATTCCTAGAGGAAGGTACAAGCCAGGATAGCAGTTTTACTTGCTTTGTTATGAATGCTGGACTATGAATAAATGAGAAGACTCTGTGTCGCCTGGTGACAGCAGAAGTCCAGGTACCAAGCACGGTGGAAAAACTTACTGGAAATTTTTTTCCTTCTCTCTGGTGATTCGTCGATGCCCCTTGAGCGTGTCATCCACCGAATACCCCAATTTAATTAATTTCCCTGTTACAATGATTGAGGAGGGGGGTGGGTCCTCTTACATGATCGCAGACCTCACCCAATGTGATTACATTAATTATACCATCCCACATTGAAGCGGAGCGGATCACATTCATTCTCTCCTGAACGGGTAACGATTCAGAAAATTAGAAAACGCCGAGACCACAATTAAAAAATTAAAAATTTTCAAGTCCAATCCTCTGCTCCACAGAGCAAGATTCCATCAAGAAAAGAGAATTATAATTCCAGGGGAGAAAATGTTCTGCTATGATCTGCGTTTCTTCGCAACTTTCTCAATCGCGAAATTATATTAAGACCTTATTAAGAAAGGATACTATGAGGAAACAGTCGTCAAGCACGGGTGCTGCCAGATTTCGACGGACTTGAATTGGTCGGCAGTAAATGGTGTCAATTATACAATATACGGTCATGGGATCACGATCTATTTGCAAAGACAAAAGGAAAGAATGACGTTTGTCGTCAATACGAGAATGCTGTTACAGCGGCAGCCACTTGGGTGCGCCTTGCCCTCCTGTTTTCTTCCTCCTTTCTTCAACGTTGGAGACTGAGGGGACTCCATAGGGAGGCAGATGGCACGGACTTACCTTGGCCGTGTCCCTATCGTGTCGAAGGTCAAGGGTTCTTCGTTCTTGCTTTCAGATCGATCAAAAGGCAATCAGCTCTACAAATGTGCATGAAAAAAGTATTTGGTCTCAGAGTGCCGAAGGCGCGTTCATAGCGAGATTGTTTGCCTGAAGGGATACCAAACTCGCTAGTAAAATATATTAATAGTAAAAAATTATCCAAGATTCAAAAAAATTATTCTCCTGTGATCCTCTCGACTCCCTCGTGGTCAAGATATCTTGTCCATTTTAGCTGTCCGGTACAAAGACACTCTCGGAGTGTCTCTGTACAGCCTTCAACACCAAGGGCACTCATTCGAAGGAAGACGAGGTCTTCCCCGGGGAAGCAGACAGCGCAGCGAGAGGTGAACTCGGAGGTGAGCGATTCTCCTCAAGGTCAAG
This sequence comes from Darwinula stevensoni, assembly GCA_905338385.1. Taxonomy (NCBI): domain Eukaryota; kingdom Metazoa; phylum Arthropoda; class Ostracoda; order Podocopida; family Darwinulidae; genus Darwinula; species Darwinula stevensoni. The sequence continues at coordinate 28,363 of CAJPEV010001192.1, forward strand.
TGCCTTAGGCAACTTCCCCATCCGACCTGCAAGGTTTTTTATTTCCTTGGTGTTAAAGTGTTGATGTGCTATAAATAGTTCAGATGTGTTTCAAGGGCAGGAAACGAAATTGAAATTAATATTATTGAACACCGAATCTTAAAAAATTGGTAAGAGCTACCTGTAAGTCTGCTGTGTAAATAATGCATCCAGGACTGCTGAGTGAGCGTGTGTGGACCCACATTTTCTCGGAAATAATTCCTTAATGAGCGTAGAAAAAGGCCTGAAATTTGCTTTCCAATATTGCAATTTGAAAGATCTCGCTCTGATTTTCGGCTCCGAATGTCACCGATTGTCTCGTAGAAGCGGAAAAGTGCAAAATCATTGAAAGGAAAATGCCAAAGCAAATCTATATTTCACTTATGGATGCCTCAGTAGTAATCATTCACGTTTCTAATGTCTTTGGGGGAAGGAATGCTATGATTCTCTCGCAGCGCGAATCTCATGTGAAAACCGAGTATGACTTCCATCACTTCCTCGAGATGGAAATTTGCATAAATCAATTCTGTTTTTCACTCATTGATATTACTCGCTAAATTTTTTAAAAAGTTAAACATATTTACCATATAGTATATTGATCTGGATGGTCGTGAACATACTCGAGACGCACGAATCGAGAAAACATCTGCCAAGGCACCTTCTTTCCATGATAACGTATTATATGTCAGAATATTATGTCAGTATATATTATATGTCAGAAAGGGATGAGCGTCATGCTCTTCCGGTGTTCAGCTTCTTGCATAGACAGAGTTTCTCTCATCTTCCACGAGTTTCTCATACTCGTTGTTTGCCGCAAAAACGTATCTCGACTTGTGAAACTGGTTTGGAAAAAGAAGAGCGTAAGAAAATGATGAAATCCGCTCGTTGTGGTTACATGCGATGAACTCGAGCAATGAAATGAGGACACTTCCTGGCGATTTTTTTTTCTTATTCTGCCTTTTTCCCCCTAACCGCATCCCATATCGTTGCACCGTGCTTCAAATCTCGTTTCACAAGCATGAAAAAAAAAAATCTCGGTTTCTTTCCTCGAGCGAAGCGCGACGCTAATTCCTTCATCCGGACCATTAAGCAAGGCTTGGGTTGGCTCCGAGAGGGGCGCAAGGGAGGGCACACCCTCCACATTCACCCATCGTCCCTGACGGTGGCTTGATCATCTAGATTATGCAAGACGGTTTTCATTCATGTGAGGAAAAAATGCGACCAAAACTTCGGATCGAGCAAGACAATATGCATGAAATATGGCAAAATTGAGTTAAAATAAAAGCAAAATTAGGAGTACTAGCATTGACCCTTGGAAATAGGACTGAAGCTGGGGAAAAACTCTTCATCTAAAATATTTCAGTTGAAAATTTTCGTGCAACAGGTATTTTCGCAACCTCTTCAGTTAAATACTTTTTTAAAAAGGCGTAGAAAATAGGTGAATTTATTACGAGTTGTTAATTAATGATTAATAAAAGCTATATCAATGTAAGACAATGAAGAATGTAATGGAACGTGAAATATAACTTGGAAACATATGCGTAAGTGACGGACATACCCAGTCGCGCAATACAGTTGGCGCTCGTTAGATCGAAGTAAGCTTTAAAGGGAAAAAAAATTAACGATACATTTATTCGCATTTGGTTGACCGCAGCAGCCCCCTGATCAAATTATAAAACGTTGTAACGAATTACGATATTACGAATTATAACTCGTAATAGAGTAGATTTCTTCTGCTGATCGCCATTAACAACGCTATATACCGAAATAGAAAAATTCTTCGTGCCAATACAGTCTCATAACCAGCCGATAATGGAGCGGGAGCATGGTTTTAATCGTGGCAATTAACTAATTAATTAATCAATTAACGCAAGAACAGACTTTAAGTTTGTTCCGCGTACGATTTCTCGCGCCCATACCTGAAGCAATACTGCAAAGTATCAGGTAGTTTGTTTTTTCTTCATTCTCAACTCATTGCAAACATTTCATTTAATATTTCAAAACGTTGTCGTAGCGTTTTAACGGAAATACGTGATAACGAAGGGAAAACTACCTCCCTGCATTTAGCAATATGGAGCGTCGACTGTACATGTTAACATGCCAAATGAAAACTGCATGACGCTTCAGCGTAAGGATACAAAGAAAATGCGATGCTGGCTTGCCGTACTTCCTTCTTTGAAAATAACTAAAATAAATACCTCCTTCCCTCCTCGGAGTAACGATGAAACGAAATCGGCACGCGCAGAATATTCTCACAGATCACTGAAAAAATGTTCACGGTAGGAAGAAATCGTGGCGAAATCTGATCTGGCAAAATACTAGATTACGAAACTTGGAAAAGGGCGTTTCGCAAAGTAGTAAGTATGGATGTGGCCCTAATGATAGGAAGCGAAATGAGATCAACTGTCATTGACCGGAAATTGGTTGAAGGAGATCGGAACAGATATAAAAGCCAGCATTCGGTACTGGGAAAGCACAGAATCTCCAGGAGCCGAATCGAAGTAAGAAACTGGGAAATATGAGAGTGCTGTGGGTCTTCGCTTGTGCCTTGCTGGTCCTGGTCGCCATGGCGGCAGCCGGACCGAAACCGGATCCCGAGGCCATGGCGTCTCCCCATGCCAAGCCCGATCCAGTTCCCTTCCCCGGGGGCAGTTCGTCCAGCAGCAGCAGTGGCGGCGGTGGTGGCGGCAGTAGCTCATCCAGTAGCAGCGGCGGTGGCGGTGGCAGCAGCAGCTCATCTAGTAGCGGCGGCGGTGGGAAGAAGGGAGGGGGGAAGAAAGGAGGAGGGAAGAAAGGAAGAAAGTGAGACACTTCCTCCAGTTACTCTTGCCAAGGGGGGTAAACCTCTCCTTTGCCTGCTCTCCTACTTCTGCTCGCTGAACCTCTTCTCTTCAACGTCTTTCTCTTCCCACATATTTTTCAAAGAACTCTTATCTTGTTGGTGAATTGTTATTACGGGCGTTCTCATTGATGAAGGCTTCTTTTGAATGTCTTGGAAGTACCACATTATTTCTCTTTATCACACTTATTCATTCGAGAATTCTGGAATTCAGATTGGAAATATATAATCGTTTAAAAAACCAATATTTATCCCTTGTTTTCTTTGCTCTTCTGCCCTTCCATCTCTGAAATCCTCTTGAATCTGAAATCCTCTTTTTACCTTGAACTCCTGCGAATGATATCCATGGATAGAACATAAACTAGGATAGAGGTCGACGTTATAGAGAGAATCGAGCGGTTTCCCAGGCCCCTCCCTGCAATATCGCGCAGCAGACCGTGATGGAAAGAGGAAGGAAAAAAAATGTTCCGCTTGAAAACGAACCGCATCGCTGGACGTGCAAGGTCGTCATGCCTCGCCAAAGGCATCTCTCATCCCTGGTACGATTCCGCAAGGAACGAGTAGCTCGTGCTTCTGCAGTAGTTTCATTAATAAGAATTTGCTCTGTTGCGAAAGCCTATTGGAATCACAATTTCAACATTTCAAACTTTCAAATTGTCAAACTTTCAAATTTTCAAATTTTCAAATGTTCAAACTTTCAAACTTAAAGATTAAGTTTTCGAACAGCTTTCAAAATTACTTTCAAATAGTAAATTTGATCAAGTTATATGCTGAACACCATACACAGGCAAAACTGTTCTCAAGCTACTCTTCCAATCTCCGTGAAGTCATAACAGGTCTATGGTAATCCTGTAACATACGATTTCCGTAAAATAAATGCATATTTTGGAGGCTTGGACGAACATGATCTCGATGAGTTTTAGCTGCCACCATCTAAATTGGATCTCTAGTTGTTAGTCGTCGGAAACGTAAACTATGACATGTTCAAAAAATAAATATGGCAGGAAATGCGGTGAACACAAACGACAGACAAACGACTTAACACAGAGGAAGGGAGTGCCCGCTTGGTAGAGACACCAAAACCGAATTGCAGTCTCTTAGGCAGGGACTTCCCTCCGCTGTTTTATAGGACGCCAAATGGACAGCTCATGGGTTGCCTGTCAATGACTTGCACGAGGGGTTAAGAGTGGTTATACTGCACCCGTATCTCCCTGACGTGGCACATAGAGTGGCGTGTGCGTTATCCCACGCTTAGCAGACATTACTCATGAAAGGCCACGCCTTCCTCCCTCGCCCCCTGCCGGAATGCTTCTACTTGATTCATTTAAAAAAAAAGAAACCTGGATACCCTTTCCATTCCAAATCCAGCTGTGAAAGGCTCATGTCAGTAAGACGTGTATTTACTGACAGAGGTTTTGTTATAGGTAAATAGAGGTTTAAAAGGAAACAATTTTTTTTTATCTTCAAGCGCGATTTGATACTTTAAATATTTTTTAAAATATATATATATATATATTTGGCTAATTTTTGGTTTTTCATTATAATTATCCCAACCCCCTAGCATAGTCAGTTAAAATAAAATAATTCGGAAAGAATCTGTCCAGACGGAACCGGGATGCTATTTTTGGGCGAAACCAGGTTTGCAGCTAGTGACGCACTTATGGAAGTGCATTTGAACAGAGCCATCCGAAGCCGGTTTCTGTAGTCGAGGCAACTGTGATATCGGACGCTGAAGCAATTTCCCCGCGATCAGGTGCAGGTGATGGAGCATCAAGCGGTGTGACCTTGATCGAGAGATAGGCTTCATTCCCGTAAATGCTGTTTGCAGCTGTGCGTCGCCGCATTGATGTTCTATGCTGCACGTTTCAGTGCCAAGGCATGTGGTACGATTGTGACCTAGTAATTTTTTTCGATTATGAGGCGCATGCATACCTCATGTCTCATGATATCTGCACCACTATCAGTAGGGAATGACTCACATGTCGATGATGATTGCGGGAAACTCGCGGAATTCGTGGGGCAACGCATGAAGTCGTGAAGAATGCGAAAGAAAGTGCGTTGAGTTCTCTTCTATCTGGAAGCATTTTTAGTGTTTTCGCGCTGCATTACCTTCTGGAAGAAGTCCAAGAGCAAAATAAAATCGGGAATAACTTCGTTAATTCAGAGACCCGTAGGAAATCTCACCTCAACTCGTGATGGAAACCCCATGGAAACTGTTTCTTTTTATTCATCACATCAGATGATTTGGTGCCGAAATACACTCAATTATATCGTCCGTTCCCATTCTTGATGAACATCCTAAGAGTTGACATGCCAGTGATAAAATCAGAAAATAAATAAAAACTTGTCAATTTACACGATTTGACCTATAGCTTATTAGACTAAGATTAATGTCCCCAATGTCGCCCTCTTCCCTAACTGTTACTTACCCAGGAAGCACACCACATTGGGTTTACGTTGGCAGTGAGTGGGGGAGGGGGCCAACAACGAATTGCTCTGCCCAAGTAGGCTCCATTAGTGCGGTAGTCAACATTAGTCCTACCTGTGGGTGAGCCAATGTGGATAATGCCTGTATTTTAGTTTTTCTACTAAACAAGATTCCCGCATAGAGAAATGACGCTTAAATAGTTGATACTTCAGTTGCATCAGGGAGCGACTTGCTATGAGCTCCAAGTATTTTTCACGCGGTACCTAGTACCCCCAGACAACGCCTAGGGTGACGCTAGAATTCCTAAATGTATTTGTTCAAGCATGTTAGACAGTCCAGAAGCACTCCTGACTGATTTGGAGGGAGGGTTTTAGTCAACTACGTGGAAGGTGGATCGCCTCGATATGGTGAAGAAAAATTAAAAGTTGACCGTTCGATTGTGGAAGCTGTGACAGGCTCCCCTTCGATGTTCTTGGTATTTTGATCCGGGCATTACGAAAGAGATCACCCAAGGGTTCTTATCTTATAGGCACTTC
>CAJPEV010001192.1:42046-74155 GCA_905338385.1 Darwinula stevensoni
TAGTTGGTATTTTCATAAATCCAACCCACTGCGCCCCGTGCCCATTACATACGTAAGCCCCTTCAATGGTGCTCAGTTGCAATGTTGTATATGGCACATATAACAAGTTGACATGTTTTGGCCATATTTAATGATATATGTAACTATATATTAATATATGCAGGTACCTTATACGGTTCTGAATTTGCAATATAGATGACCTCCGCATACATTAACAATGGAATATTGAGGCAGAGGCTCAAAGGGAAGTGGATATTTTCTTAGAAGACGGTCACCCGACCCAGACGGAAAGCTGCGCGTACGCATTGGCTTGTCTTGTCCGGTCACCATGGTCACTGCGGACAGACGGAATGAAAAAGATCGACGGACCGACCGCAATATCTGGCATTTCCCCATATAACCTATGGGAATGGCTGATAAAAAGGGTCAAACGTATGTTACCGACGTTGGACCCACACCGCACATGCCGGAATACAACCATACATCGACCCCAGGTGAGTGTGCTGCCTGGATATATCATTTGAAGTGACGTGCATTCGCAAGATGAGAAGGCAACGCTGCATCAGCCGAGAGGCATCGAACGAATACTTGATGGAACCAGATGGAAAACTGGATGGATGGAACTGAAAATAGCTCTAAAGCGAATTACGAAGGAAGTTGTGCGGGAATCTTGTCTGTCTTGGACGTCTCGTTTGCGAGTGTTAGTAGGGAATGACGGTGGGTGCATACGAAAATATAGATATAGAGAATTGTACGGAGAATCTTTTTTTTATTTTAAATCGAGACTGGGGGGCTTTAAATGACAAATATTCCATGAATACTGAGAGCGCAATTATTTCTGAGACACCCGATACATGTGTGTGTGACATAACTCGCGGCACACTGAAAAAAATAATGCGCTGAAATTTCACTTTGTTTTCACTTTCATTTTGGCCTTCGCACAAACATGCTCGTAAATGTATTAAATAATTGTTATCATTAAAATATATAAAATGTGATAGTCACCAGCAAGCAGACGCGTATTCATTCGAGTCATAGAAAAAAAAAATATTTTTTAAGGATTCCCATTGCTAGTACCTTCCTGTAAGCATATTTTAATCATGTTTTTTTTTCAGCGCCATTATTGAAGCAAGTATCGACATTTTATTTATGTGCCAGATCCCGCCATTATTGCCCCATATAGCATTAGCATTGCATGGCAGATGAAACTGTTTGGCACGTGACTTCGACACATACGCCATTTCCACAAGTGCGCGAAACAAGCTTGGAACTGTCTTCCTTATTATCACCCCAGTGAATTCCTGTTTGAGAAAATAGTCACCATGAAAAAAAAGAATGATCAAAAGTGGGAAAGAGTCATTCGACGCGTAATCAAAAACGCGAAATAAAAAATTTGACACATGGAAGTTCTGAAAAATCACAATAAAAAACCAACAGTTGACCAAAACAATAAACATGGCGGGCACATCCCAGTCAACCCCAACACCTCCAACCTTTTTGCTAGGACGGGGTTACTACGCCCCCACCCTCTCAATTAAACATGAACCTCTGCTGAGCGAGTCCATCATTACTTGCCCTATCTCTCTCTGCCCTACAGTCGGAGGCCAGAAACATTGCTGCAATTGGATTTTAAATGGTCTAGTTTAGTCGTCGGCAAATCGAGCGAGTCCGGCTTGCGGTCTTGCAATTCCTAGGGTGGTTAGTATCTTGCCGAAGTGGCAAGATTGTATCACCGGCAGACACCACCGGTCTCTGTACCATTCTCAAATGCTGATGACTTTATCTATTTGCTCATTAATCTAATGAGACCCCAAAGTGGATGTTCATTTTGTTTGTTATACATTGTGAAAACTCTGGCATTTAAATATTAGACTTCATACTAGAATATCATATATATTCAACCGCTCATATCCCCTCTGAAACATTACCTACCACTGGAATGCTTTTATTCCTGAGCAAAGTTATTGAAAATTACGCCTCATAGGGAGGGAAAGACTTGAACTACTCCAAAATAAATGAGCACATGGCATGAGGAATAACGGAACGTACCTTCACTTGTACGGTACCTACCTCCGTTAGCGACCTTTATATTTCACCTCTGATCGGAACCTGGGAGCTATACCTTAAGGACGTGGTCTAAGGGTCCACGTTATAAGAGTAGCGTTACTATCGCATCCGAAGGCCAAGCCAACTCGCCTGATAGAGCTGAAAACATGTGTGATGGATGTGAGAGACATTTCCCCTATTTATTGGTATAATTTTTTTTATTCATAGTGATATGCTGATTCGGCATGCAGCTCTCGCCCGTACGAAACGGCGTCGCATTAATTCTGTTGAGTATTACGCTGTGATGGTAGTGAGACCGAAAGGCATTCACTGACGTGAATGAACTCTGTTGTAGAGGCGCTACTACGAATAGTGTCCAGAATCCAATCTCCAAACATTATACATAGTTTTTTTGATGCGACGCGAAAAACTGATGTATCGTTGATTTTGTTGTATAAAAATAATGTTGCATCGGACTGGGAGAAACTTGAACTCCGGCAGTGTTCGTTGTCGTTCATAAAGTGATCCCTGTCGGTTTTTGAAAATTAATTCCTTTCTGTTAAAATCGTTAGGATATTTTAAACATCAATAATGAATTTTTTGGGCATGACATATGAGACTGGTTACGAAAGAAATAAGAGAAAACCATCTCGAGATGCAAGAAGCAGGAAAAACGCTGTAACTGCCCTCAGACGATAGGGCCCCGCATTAAAGAACACTGATGCTTGTGTGCTCCATGACAATGACCTCAGTCCCCAGGTGCATTCACCACCCAACAAAAAATTGTTGTTTTCCAGAGAACCGTCGTGCAACACCCCGGTCTGGCGCCAACAGAATGACACGTGTTCGGTCCGTTTTGGCATCACCTACGCGGAAATCACTTCTCTTCCAACAAAGATATGAAAGTAACCATCACAACCTGGCGCTGACAACAACTGCCAGACTTCTTCAAGGAAGGGGTACCGTCTTTGCCCACCAGATGTCTGAAATGCTCTAACAGGAAGATCATGGCGATCCAATTATTTTTGTCGATTTAAAAATGACTGGTTTATTAACATCTTTCGTAAAAACGTTGGAATTTATGGTAAACCTATCGAAAAACCCGAAAACATTGGAAAACATAAGGAATTGAAATCGAAAAAGTCAATAACGATTTCCATGCAAATGTGACTCAGGCCTAAGTGTAATGTACAATTTCCCTCCCTTAAATTCTGGTTTCTTCTTCGTTAAAATTTTCGAATCAACGCAGTTAAGAAAAACCAGAATGAGACGAAGAATTAATTCTTTCAACGGAAACCCGATTCCGACTATTAATTGTAACTTGTATAGAAAACTATAGAAGAAAGCATCATTACATGCTTTAGTCGGAGGGATCGATTCCGAGGTTTTTTCGGAGGAGCATGCTTACGCGAAAAAATTAGAGACATGGTCACCGCCAACGATTTGGAATCCCATTTTGCTTACATTAGACGGAAACGAAGTTTCTTCTTCCTTTAGTTGGAATATCACGAAAGTGTTTTTTTTTTTAGCGTGTGGGAGTTTCAAATGGAGACGTTATTGTAAACATGGCTGTCGTTATGCTGGCATAGAATGAGGAAGTGTTCTTTATAGGTACTGAAGTATCTCATCAAAATGAACCAGGAAAACGTCGACATCCATGCAAGGTCCTTTACCGAAAATGTTTAATGCTCTCTCACTGAGAGTGAAATGAGCTCACAGGAAGAGGAAAATCTATCCCATGTCTGCCGGTAATTCAATGTTGGGAAAATAGCAGTCATGTCAAGGATACATATGTTCATCTCCTTCCCGTGAACTGACTTCTAGTGACGTGATTTATAATGATGAGCACGGGATCTGGTTCGGTAAATCGATAGCAACGCTCCAAGGTGACACTACACTATTTATTTCCGTCGCTTGCTCACACGTTAATGCAAATTCACTTCATACTCCTCACCGTTCATCATCAGCAGTTGGGTCTCACTCCAGATATAGTCGGCATTTCTCTCTCTCTCTCTCTCCTTCAGGCCAGACATGTTGCACCTACTGTAGGTTCAACACGGTAAACTCAACAAGATATTCCCAGGATATATCGGCAAATTAAAATGTTGCAAATGGGAAAATGTAGTGATATCTCTATCTGATGGTTGAAAATTCTTCCGTAAAAATTTCCAATCTATAAGTAACATATTTCAATGAAAATCAGAAGGTAAAAAAAATTAGTTTTCGTGATGAGGAGTATGAATCTGACATTCTTTGTTGAAAATTCTTGAAAATTCGCTCACTCACCTTTTCCATGCGATAATGTAACTCCTTCATACGGTTTCATATAATGTGGAGATTCATCTGTCGGATAACGGAATGATAGCGAACACTATCCACTGATTCCAGAGTTTGTTGGCAAAAATCCGATCATCATGAGGACGATGATATTGATGTTGGCTGCGCTGATGATCCTCGCCTTCCTTTTGGACACAACCGAAGCCAAGGGATGCGACCCCACAGCATGCGTTGCTACGTGCAAAGAAGATCACTGTGATACGGGTGAATGCATTGGTCCGGCAGGCGGAGCTGAATGTAAATGCTTTCTATGCAAAGCTGGTTGGATCAAGAGAATCAAAGGATTAGCAAAGAAAGTTTTCGGTTGAATCCCAATTCATCACTTTTTTTCAAGAATAAAGAAAGCTTCATATGCATTTCACATGGCGCAAGAAGTTGTGTTAATGTCTGCAAGTGAGAGAAATCATTCAAGCAGTCCCTAAATTCCATCCACCTCAAATGTGAAAAATGTACATTTTAGGAATCTACTTTAATATTGTTTTTTTTTTAAATTTTAATGCAGACGGAGTAGATTACTGAAACCTTCAGAAAAATGGTATGGGGTTTCAAATGCAATACGAAAACACCATGAACCTGGATCATCTTCTGCTGGTTTTGCAAAGCTTCATTCAGGACGCGTTTTCTTCGACCATCCTATAAACAGTGTTTTTGATCTCCAAATTCATAAACCATTTCACTATATTATTATTTTAACCATTTCGTTCATCATAGGAAAGTTTAGGCAACCAGAGAAGCCACAGGAGGTCATATGTGTTGCCCAGTAGGAAGGCTGATATGATTTCCCTGGCGTGGCTTGAATAAGGATGGTTATGACTTCCTGATTGGAGGCAACCCTGCAATATCTTCTGAACCGGGTTTTTAATGCCGGTTGGCCTGCAAAATGTAATGTAATATTTCGAAACCAGATCTTATCATCGTCCTGTGTCGTTATAGCAACGCATGGCAGATACAGTAATTTGACCTGTGAAATTTACATTTACGCCATTTCCACCAAGTGGAGCGCTTCTGGCGTGGAACGTTATTCCTCATTGTGATGCAGCGAATTTTAGATTAGGAACTAATAACTTGGGAGAAAGACTCTCTGAATAAGCCAACGCAGGAAAAAGCTACTGAATGCTGAACCAACATTTTGATTCATGGAACTTGCATGGAAGTGAACATGCCATGGATGGAGGCAATCGCTGGAAATATAAAGTGGAGACTAGCCTTGGACCCTCGATATGGAATTCCTGCACCAGATTCCCAGGTGCAATATTCTCATCGCAATGATTCGCATCCGAAGGCCAAGCCAACTCGCCTGATAGAGCTGAAAACATGTGTGATGGATGTGAGAGACATTTCCCCTATTTATTGGTATAATTTTTTTATTCATAGTGATATGCTGATTCGGCATGCAGCTCTCGCCCGTACGAAACGGCGTCGCATTAATTCTGTCTAGTATTACGCTGTGATGGTAGTGAGACCGAAAGGCATTCACTGACGTGAATGAACTCTGTTGTAGAGGCGCTACTACAAATAGTGTCCAGAATCCAATCTCCAAAAATTATACATTGTTTTTTTTATGCGACGCGAAAAACTGATGTTGTATCGTTGATTTTGTTGTATAAAAATAATGTTGCATCGGACTGGGAGAAACTTGAATTCCGGCTGTGTTCGTTGTCGTTCATAAAGTGATCCCTGTCGGTTTTTGAAAATTAATTCCTTTCTATGAAAATCGTAGGATATTTTAAACATCAATAATGAATTTTTTGGGCATGACATATGAGAGTGGTTACGAAAGAAATAAGAGAAAACCATCTCGAGATGCAAGAAGGAGGAAAAACGCTGTAAATGCCCTCAGACGATAGGGCCCCGCATTAAAGAACACTGATGCTTGTGTGCTCCATGACAATGACCTCAGTCCCCAGGTGCATTCACCACCCAACAAAAAATTGTTGTTTTCCAGAGAACCGTCGTGCAACACCCCGGTCTGGCGCCAACAGACTGACACGTGTTCGGTCCGTTTTGGCATCACCTACGCGGAAATCACTTCTCTTCCAACAAAGATATCAAAGTAACCATCACAACCTGGCGCTGACAACAACTGACAGACTTCTTCCAGGAAGGGGTACCGTTCTTGCCCACCAGATGTCTGAAATGCTCTAACAGGAAGATCATGGCGATCCAATTATTTTTGTCGATTTAAAAATGACTGGTTTATTAACATCTTTCGTAACAACGTTGGAATTTATGGTAAACCTATCGAAAAACCCGAAAACATTGGAAAACATAAGGAATTGAAATCGAAGAAGTCAATAACGATTTCCATGCAAATGTGACTCAGGCCTAAGTGTAATGTACAATTTCCCTCCCTTAAATTCTGGTTTCTTCTTCGTTAAAATTTTCGAATCAACGCAGTCAAGAAAAACCAGAATGAGACGAAGAATTACTTCTTTCAACGGAAACCCGATTCCGACTATTAATTGTAACTTGTATAGAAAACTAAAGAAGAAGGCATCATTACGTGCTTTAGTCGGAGGGATCGATTCCGAGGTTTTTTCGGAGGAGCATGCTTACGCGAAAAAATTAGAGACATGGTCTCCGCCAACGATTTGGAATCCCATTTTGCTTACATTAGACGGAAACCAAGTTTCTTCTCCTTTAGTTGGAATTTCCCGAAAGTGTTTTTTTTTTTAGCGTGTGGGAGTTTCAAATGGAGACGTTATTGTAAACATGGCTGTCGTTATGCTGGCATAGAATGAGGAAGTGTTCTTTATAGGTACTGAAGTATCTCATCAAAATGAACCTGGAAAACGTCGACATCCATGCAAGGTCCATTACAAAAAAAGGTTTCATGCTCTCTCACTGAGAGTGAAATGAGCTCACAGGAAGAGCAGAGGAAAATCTATCCCATGTCTGCCGGTAATTCAATGTTGGGAAAATAGCAGTCATGTCAAGGACACATATGTTCATCTCCTTCCCGTGAACTGACTTCTAGTGATGTGATTTATAATGATGAGCACGGGATCTAGTTCGGTAAATCGATAGCAACGCATCAAGGTTAGTCTACACTATATATTTCCGTCGCTTGCTCACACGCTAATGCTAGTTCACTTCATACTCCTCACGGTTAATCATCAGCAGTTGGGTCTCTCACTCCAGATAAAGTCGGCATTTCTCTCTCCCCCTCTCTCCTTCAGGCCAGACATGAACCTACAGTAGGTTCAGCACGGTAAACTCAACAAGATATTCCCAGGATATATCGGCAAATTAAAATGTTGCAAATGGGAAAACGTAGTGATGGTTGAAAATTCTTCCGTCAAAGATTTCCAATCTATAACTAACATATTTCAATGAAAATCAGAAGGTAAAAACACATTAGTTTTCGTAATGAGGAGTATGAATCTGAAATTTTTTGTTGAAAATTCTCTCGTAGAAAAGCTCACTCACCTTTTCCATGTGATAATGTAACTCCTTCATACTGTTTCATAGAATGCGGTGGTTTTTCTGCCGGATATGCGGGCTCAAAGGGGTGATAATAAACACTATCCATTGATTACAGAGTTTGTTGCCAAAAATACGATCATCATGAGGACGATGACATTGATGTTGGCTGCGCTGATGGTCCTCGCCTTCCTTTTGGACACAACCGAAGCCGAGGGATGCGACCCCACAGCATGCGTTGTTACGTGCAAGGATGATCATTGTGATACGGCATTGGTCCAGTAGGCAGAGCTGAATGTAAATGCTCTCTATGCAAAGCTGCTTGGACCAATAAATTCAGAGGATTAGTAAAGAAAGTTTTTGGTTGAATCCCAACTCATCCCCGAATATTCACTTCTTTTCCAAGAATAAAGAAAGCTTGATGTGCATTTCGGAGCCCCTTTTCTTTGCGTGGACAATGAAAACATTAAAATTATTTATTGCACCGTACATGCAGATATCCATAGATTTCCCAGAAACGTCACTGTTCTTGTGGTGAATACTGTTTCTGCGTGATGTCGATTCTGATGATATGATGTTCGACAGTTACTAGTACTATTCTGGGACGTGCAGAACACTACGATGAGGACATGGCGCAAGAAGTTGTGTTAATGTTTGCAAGTGAGAGAAATCATTCAAGCAGTCCCTAAATTCCATCCACCTCAAATGTGGAAAATGTACATTTTAGGATTCAACTATAATTGTTTTTTGTTTAATTTTAATACAGACGGCGTAGATTATTGAAACCTTCAGAAAAATGGTATGGGGTTTCAAAAGCGATACGAAAACACCATGAACCTGGATCATCTTCTGCTGGTTTTGCAAAGCTTCATTCAGGACGCGTTTTCTTGGACCATCCTATAAACAGAGTTTTTGATCTCCAAATTCATACACCATTCCACTATATTATTATTTTATCCATTTCGTTCATCATAGGAAAGTTTAGGCAACCAGAGAAGCCACAGGAGGTCATATGTGTTGCCCAGTAGGAAGGCTGATATGATTTCCCTGGCGTGGCTTGAATAAGGATGGTTATGACTTCCTAATTGGAGGCAACCCTGCAATATCTTCTGAACCGGGTTTTTAATGCCGGTTGGCCTGCAAATTGTAATGTAATAGTTCGAAACCAGATCTTATCATCGTCCTGTGTCGTTATAGCAACGCATGGCAGATACAGTGATTTGACCTGTGAAATTGACATTTACGCCATTTCCACCAAGTGGAGCGCTTCTGGCGTGAAACGTTATTCCTCATTGTGATGCAGCGAATTTTAGATTAGGAACTAATAACTTGGGAGAAAGACTCTCTGAATAAGCCAACGCAGGAAAAAGCTACTGAATGCTGAACCAACATTTTGATTCATGGAATTTAAGAAACATCGCCATTTAAATAGAAACATGACTGTTACACAAAACAATTTTTAAGAAGGGGAGGTTAATGCTTAACTATGTACAGGATTTCCCTTGCGCCTTCTCCCAGTTCTGGAAAAAAATTAAATGAATGAAAAACATCAGTTTTTTCACGATATTCGAGTGAAAATGGCAACGATCGTATTCATTGTTATGAAAATGGTACATTCTAATGATTCCTTTTTCACTTCGATGTACAGTGTATGAAATGCAAATATGAAAAAATCGGCTAATGATGGAAGATAGAAGGTTAGATAGAATGTGGACTTTAGTGGATTTTCAACCAGGCGGAGGGGAACTATTTCGAACGTCCCGTGCATGAGAAACCTAAAAATGGGATTATATGAGGCAATTTCATAAAATCATTCAGGGTTTTCTGTAGTTGAAAGCTATCCTTCAATGTATCGTCCCGCCACTTACTCCTGCATGAGGACTCAACCAGTTCGGTCTCATCAGCGTTTCACCCTCAGGCATGGGTCTTCTTCACTGGTGGTTCACTTCAGCTATTTCTATCCTCTCTCCCCCCTCTTTTTCCCTATCTAGCAGTTTGAACTATGAATTTCGACTCGACGGTTATGATATGATCCCATGCCATGCAATGCTAGTGTGATACAGGACGATGATAGGATCTGGTTTCGAAACATAATATCAAAAGTTGAAGGTCACCCGACAATATAGCCCCAATCAGAATGTGTTGCAGGGTCGCCTTAAATCAGGAAGCCAGAGGAGAACATGACCATCCGTATAAAAGCCATCCCGGGGAGTTCATATCAGCCTTCCTGCAGGGTGGCATATATGACCTCCTATGGCTTCTATGGTTCCCTATACTTTCCTATGGTATACTAAATTGTTGAAGTAATAATTTGGTGGCATTCGATGTTGGTTTTCATTTATTTATTTTGTACCCCCAATCTTATCTATCTTACACAAAAATTTACTTATTGATGTTTAAAGAATCCTATCGATTTTCACAGAAAGAAATTAATTGCCAAAAGCCGACAGGGATCACTTCATGAACGACAGCGAAAACTTGTAGAATTCAAGTTTCGCGCAATCCGCTACATCTCTCAGTTTTTCGCCTCGCATCCAAAAAGTCTAATATTTGGAGATTGGATTCTGGACACTGCATTCATAGTAGCGTCTCTATGACAGAGTTAATTTCCGTCAGTGAAAGCTTCGGACTCACTTCCATCACAGCGTAATACTCGACAGAAACAATGCAACGCAGTTTTATGCGGGCGAGACTTGCATGCTGAATCAGCATATCCATATAAATAAAGAATTAATACCAATAAATAAGGGAAATGCCTCGCGCATCCATGACATATGTGTTCAGCTTCGTCAGGTGGATTGGCTTGGCTTTCGGATGCGATTAATTGCGATTAGAATACTGCACCCGGGGATCTGTTGCGGGAATTCAACATCGATGGTCTAAGGCTTCTTTCCACTATGCGTTTCAACCTCTTGCTCACGCATTAAGACAAACCCACTACATTCTATTCGGTATCCATCAGCTGATGAGGTCTCTCACTCTAGATTGAGTATGTTTTTCCTGTTTCTCCTCTTCTCTCCACCTTTCCTTTTGGTCGGACATGTTTTACCTACCATAGGTTCCACATGCAAACGTTTACATGATATTTCCAGGTTGTTTCGCCTAAGTGCAATGTTTTGAAGAGGAAAATGCAATGGTATCCCCCTTACACAGTTGAAAAACTTTCATCATATAATTCCAATCTATGACTTGCAACTTAATGAAAATCAGGAGGCATGAAGCTTGGTCAACGCAATAAGGAGTATGGATCAGATGACCTTTTGCAAATATCCGTGGAAAAGCTATCGTACCTTTTACATGAAAATGGAGACACATGGAAAGCTGAAACTTAGAAAGAACGTGACTGCTAAAGCACTGAGCTCAGGAAAAATGTCAAATTTCCAAAATATTGGAATTTTGGGGGGATATTTCTTGGGGACGTTACGTTTTCAAAGAATTTTTCATATCCTAGCGAATCGGGCAGAAATGGAAAAGTAGCAGCTGGCGCACGCATAACGGACGTGATGTTGATTTAAGGAAAAATTCAACTTTTGTTGCGCGTCTCCTCAGAGCACAGCTTTTGGGTGGGTCGCTTTTCCAAATAAATTTTTTTACTGCCAGCAAAAAGGGGAAACGTATGAGGCTGAAACTGGGTGGCATGGAGTTCCCTGAGTCTACATTTCAGAAGAAAAAAAAACCTTTCGTTAAAACCCATTAGGGCACTTTTATTAAAGTCCCATTTTCCTTAATTTTTTTTTATCCAACGAAACAGACACAGAATATTTAAAATTCCCTCAGAAGTATCAATTTGATGGTTGAGTACAGAAAAAATCCTACTTTTATGTCCCCTAAATATGTCCCCCTAGCGTAGATTATAGGTGGGAAGTATTTCAAAATGTATTCTCCACCCTTACAAAAAGAGACACATGAAAAAATTTTAAGTTAGGCATACTAGCAATCATAGAAGTAATGATTTTGATAAAAATCAAGACTTTCGTCCCCATATGTCACGTATCATATTTCAATGGGGACGTACTTTAAATACGTGTTTGCCATTTCGCAAAGAATAAATGAATTAATCACTATCCAAGGTAATGGAGCGCCGAAGGCGCGACCATACCGTAATTCAATATCGGTTCATTTCAGGGCCAGTGGAGCCTATGCTTTTCCGTAATGCCAATGTAGGCCCTGATTAGATAACCATGAGGCAACGTTTTTAATCAGCATTGCTTCAACATAAATCCTGAAACGTTTCTGCAACGTACATGTAATGAACAAGTAACAATTTGGAACGCAATGCAATGTTCCTTCGCAACATTTGAGCAACGTTGACGTTTTGGACATTTTCACACAGATGCAACATTTTCCATCAACATTTCCTAAACGTTGCTATAATATATTGTGTTACTTGAGTTCCCGAATTGAAAGTATTGCATTTTGTGGCGTTTGACCGAGTTTTGGGAGATTTCGAATGATTGGGATTAGGTGAATTTGAGAACAAGGCTCTCGCGGATTTATTTAGTAAGTTTTTACTAGTAATTCCTGTTTTGAGAACCGCGAGGAAGAGACATATCGAACAACAGATTTGATGTCCTTTAGAATAACCGGTGGTACTCACAAGTACAATCTGGCGAAGAATGACATTGGTGAAACAGCAATTGCGCGGTCGAGGTTGGAGGTAGGTGGGCTTCGCTAAGTCACCTAAGTCATAAGTGGACGAGGCGGCCAGGAGGATATTGCCATTGAGACTACATCTCTGAAACTCTACTCTAGGACTTTCTCTGAAGGAGTTCCTATGTTGAAGTGCCACTTTAGAATACCATCCAGTAACAACCGCTCTCCCTCTCTGAGCATCCAGCACAACGGCTCTACCTCTCCATACCCTCCCCCCCCCTTCTGCCAGTGACCGGAGCCTACTTGCCACATCGCTTCTCATACGCCACTGACCTGGAGGAGGTCTTTAATGTTGTGCAATTGTTGTGCTACCTCCTTGTTGACAAAAAATGCATTTACATACAGCTTCATCGCACATGCATATCATGCACTGTAAATCAGAGTAGGAAAAGGGGCCTTAGAATATGGTATGATAAGAAACTATGAAAATGTCATAGAACGACATTTTCACACGAATATCGCGAAAAAACTGAAGTATTTCCACTCATTTACTTTTTTTTCCAAGAACTCGGAAAAGACAAAAGGGCAATCCTTTAGTTGGTTGAGCAGCCACCACACTTTCAAAATTATTATGTTTAACAGTCAGGTTTCAATTTAAATGATGGAGTCTTGCATGAATCAAAGTTTCGGTTCAGTCATGAATAGCTTTCCCCTGCTTAAGCTAATTCTAATCATAATTTAGCTAAGAGTTATTTTTCCTCCCAAAAGACTATTTCCTCCAACTTGAACTGAATGCATCACAATTAGGAAAAACGTTCCAGGTTAGTTTCGCCACACTGGAGGGCATATGAATATATGGCACAGGCAAAAATAATGTATCTGCCATCCAATACTAAGGTGATAGAGGGCGATGACGACAGGATCAGGTTTCGAAACAGGATATCAAAAGTTGAAGGCCACCCAGTGATAAAAAAAACAGTTCATAAGATATTGAAGAGCGACTTCAAATATGAAGCCAGAAGAGTCATTAACCATCCGTATTCAAGCCATCCCTAGAAGTTTATATCAGCCTTCCTGAAGGGTGACACTTATGACATCCCGTGTATTCTCTGGTTTCCTAAAATCTCCAATGATGAACTCTATTGCTCAAGTAATGATTTGGTGACATGGTGCATGAATTTGGATAACATGAACACTGCTTAACGGATGGTCCAAAAAAAAAACGCGTCCTGATTGAAGCCGTGAAAAACACGCTGTAGGTGATCTGGATCCATGGTGTTTTCGTATACAATTTTCAAAATGAAAGTTTCAGGAACCTAGCAAGTCTGAATGAAAATCGATAATCAACCAAAGTGAAGTCCTAAAATTGACATTTTCCACATTTGAGATAGGTGGAGTTTCAGGACTGCTTGGATGATTTCTCACACTTGCTGCCATTAATACAACATCTAGCGCCATGTCCTGGTCGTAGTATTCTACACGTCCCAGAATAGTACTAGTAACTGTCGAACATCATATCATCAGAATCGACATCGCGCAGAAACAGTGTTCGCCACAAGAACAGTGACGTTTGTGGGAAATCTATGGATATCTGCTGATACGGTGCAATAAATAATTTAAATTTTTCCATTGTCCACGCAAAGAAAAGGGGCTCTGAAATGCACGTCAAGCTTTCTTTATTCTTGGAAAAGAAGTGAATCTTCGGGGATGAGTTGGGATTCAACCGAAAACTTTCTTTGCTAATCCTTTAAGTTTCTTGAACCAACCAGCTTTGCATAGAGAGCATTTACATTCAGCTCCGCCAACCGGACCAATGCATTCTCCCGTATCACAATGATCATCCTTGCACGTAGCAACGCATGCTGTGGGTTCGCATCCCTTGGCTTCGGTTGTGTCCAAAAGGAAGGCGAGAGCCATCAGCGCAGCCAACATCAATGTAATCCACCTCATTATGATCGTATTTTGGGCCACGAACTCTGTAATCAATGGATAGTGTTCGTTATCATTCCTTTGAGCCCGCACATATGGCAGAAAAACCACCATATTCCATGAAAAAGTATGAAGGAGTTACATTATCGGATGAAGAAAGTGAGAGAGCATTTTCACAAGAGAATTTTCATGAAAGTATTTAAAATTACTGCTCCTAATCACGGAAACAAAGGTTTTCTTACTTTCTGATTTTTATTCAATTCTTTCCAATTTTATTCAATTCTAAGTCCTGGATTGGAAAAATTTTTGACGGAAGTATGTTCTTGGAGAAATCTCTGAATTTTCTCTATCGCAAAATTTTAATTTTCCCATGTATCCTGGAAATATCATATAAACTTTAACTTGCGGAAAATACATTAGGCGTGACATGTCCGGCCAAAAGAAGAGAGCGAGAAAGAGAAATGAAACTGCCATACCTGGAATGAGAGACGCTACTGCTGGTGAACGGTGAGGAGAATATGGTGGATTTGCTTTAATTTGTGAGGAAGCGGTGGAAATATATAGTGGAGACTAGCCTTGAACCCTCGATGTGGAATTCCCGCACCAGATTACCGGGTGCAATTCATCACACCTGAAGGCCACTTCATAGAGCTGAACACCTGTTTGATGGATACGAGAGATATTTCCCTCATTTATTGGTATTACTTTTTAAAATTTATATTGATATGCTGATGCAGCATGGAAGTCTCGCCCTCATGAAACTGTTGCAATGATTCCGTCCAGTTTTACGCTGTGATGGAAGTGAGCCCCAGAGACATTCATTGACGTAAACGAACTATGTCATAGAGACGCTTATAGGAATACAACGTCCATATCTTAATCTCCTAACATTGGACATTGTTTTTTATATGCGTTGCAAAAAACTGCGGGTTGTATCGGACTGGGAAAAGTTTTTTTATTCATGACGCGATCCCTGTTGGTTCATGAAAATTACTTCGTTTCTGAAAAAACCGTTAACAATTTTTAAACATCAATGATGACTTATTTTGGGTCTTACAGATGAGACTTGTTACGAAGGAAATTAATGAAAATCTCAAGATGCAAGAAGACCGAAAAACGATGTAACTACACTCAGGCAAATGTGGCCCGCATTAAAGAGCACCGATGTTTGTGTATTCCATGAAAATGACTTCAGTCAGGGGGGCCTTCACCACACAGGAAAAATTTGCTGTTTTCCAGTGGACCGTCGTGCAACCCCTTGCTTTCAGACTCGACCTGGCACTACAGGACTCTCACTCAGTCTGCTAAGGCATCACCTGCGCCAAATTCACTTTTTCTCTGACGAAGACCTCAAAGAAATCAAGAGAACTTTGCGCCGACAACTACAGACAGACTTCTTCCGGAAGGGGAGACGGGATTTGCCCACAATATGGTGGAAATGCATTAATATGAAGATCATGCGATTCAATTATTATCGTCTATTTTAAAAATGTATTCTTTATTTATCGGACATATTACGTTGGAACATTCGAATTTATCGTTTTTTTTTATCGAACAACCTGAAAGACCATCATTAAAAATAGAAAAGATTGAAGTCCAAAACAAAAGATTTTGACGATTTCAATGAAGATGTGACTAAGGCCTCGATGCATTGTGAAAGTATTTTTTTCGTGAATTTTCAGTTTCTCCTTCATTAAAATTTACAAGTAAGAACAACGTAAACAGGGAAACCCAGAAAGAGACAGACTAGTACTTCCTTCAATGGAAACCTAATTCCAACTATTAATTGGAGCGGATAGAAAAAATCTCCAATACGTTCTTTTGTTGGAGGCATCGATTCTTCAGAACAGCATGTTTACCTGAAAAAATTAAATAAATGGTTTCCGCTATGATTCGGAATCCTGTTTCTTATACGGCAGACGGACACCCTGCTATATCGCATCAAAAAAAGAATGTATAATGTTTGGAGACAGGATTCTGGACATTGTATTACCAGAAGCGACAAAATTCATTTGCGCCAGTGAATGCCTTACGGTCTAACTTCCATCTCGGCGTAATACTGGACAGAATCAAGGGGACGATGTTTTATGCGGGCAAAACTTGCATCCTGACTCAGGATATAAATATTAATATAAAAAAGTAACACGAAATAAGAGGGGAAATATCTCTCACGTTCCTGACACATATGTTCAGCTCTATCAAGTGGATTGCTTTGGCCTTCGGATGAGATTAATTGCGATGAGAACATGCCACCCAGAGATCTAAAAGTAACACGAAATAAGAGGGGAAATATCTCTCACGTTCCTGACACATATGTTCAGCTCTATCAAGTGGATTGCTTTGGCCTTCGGATGAGATTAATTGCGATGAGAACATGCCACCCAGAAATCTGCAGCCTGAATTCAACATAAAAGTTCCAAGGCTAGTCTCCACTATATATTTCCAGCGCTTGCACACACATGAAGTCAAACCCACTTCATTCTCCTCACCGTTCATCAACAGCAGTGGCGTCTATCTCTCCAGGTATACTCGGCATTTTTTTTCTCTCTCTCCTTTAGCCCGGATATGTTTCTCCTACTGTAGGTTAGACGCATTACTGTTTACATGGAACCTCCAGGATATATCGGTCTATAATGTTGTGAAAGGATTAAGTTATGACGTTGCGAAAGGTACAATGCAGTGATTTCTCAAAGAGATTTTTGAAAATACTTCCGTCATAGATTTCCAACTTATAACTCACATCTTTGAATGTAAATCGGGAGATCAAAAACATTGTTTTCCGCGAGGAGGAGCATAATTTTGAAATACTTCTATGAAAATACTCTCGCGGGAATGCTCACTCATCTTCATGCGATAATGTAACTCCTTCATACCACGTATGGTTTTATATAACGTGGAGATTCTTCTGTCGGAAAACGGAATGATAGCGAACACTATCCATTGATTGCAGAGTTTGTTGCCAAAAATACGATCATCATGAGGACGATGACATTGATGTTGGCTGCGCTGATGATCCTCGCCTTCCTTTTGGACACAACCGAAGCCGAGGGATGCGACGCCACAGCATGCGTTGCTACGTGCAAGGATGATCATTGTGATATGGGAGAATGCATTGGTCCGGTTGGAGGAGCTGAATGTAAATGCTCTCTTTGCAAAGCTGGTTGGTTCAAGAAACTTAGAGGATTAGCAAAGAAAGTTTTCGGTTGAATCCCAACTCATCCCCGAAGATTCACTTCTTTTCCAAGAATAAAGAAAGCTTGACGTGCATTTCAGAGCCCCTTTTCTTTGCGTGGACAATGGAAAAATTTAAATTATTTATTGCACCGTATCAGCAGATATCCATAAATTTCCCACNGCATGCGTTGCTACGTGCAAGGATGATCATTGTGATATGGGAGAATGCATTGGTCCGGTTGGAGGAGCTGAATGTAAATGCTCTCTTTGCAAAGCTGGTTGGTTCAAGAAACTTAGAGGATTAGCAAAGAAAGTTTTCGGTTGAATCCCAACTCATCCCCGAAGATTCACTTCTTTTCCAAGAATAAAGAAAGCTTGACGTGCATTTCAGAGCCCCTTTTCTTTGCATGGACAATGGAAAAATTTAAATTATTTATTGCACCGTATCAGCAGATATCCATAAATTTCCCACTAACGTCACTGTTCTTTTGATGAACACCGTTTCTGCGTGATGTAGATTCTGGTGCTATGAGGTTCAACAGTAGGACGTTCTGTATTCAGTATTCTGGGACGTGCAGAAAACTACGACGAGGACATAGCGAAATAAGTAGTATTAATGGCAGCAAGTGTGAGAAATCATTCAAGCAGTTCCTAAACTCGATCCATCTCAAATGCGAAAAATGCACATTTTAGGGCAGCACTTGGTCGATTTTCATGTAGACGGCCTGGGTTCCTGAAACCATTAGGAAAGAATGTTGTGGTGTTTACTAATGCGATATGAAAACACCATGAACCTAGATCACCTACTGCGGGTATTACAAAGCTTTACTAAGTAATAGTTTTTTTTTAAACCGTCTGTTAAACGGTATTCATGCTCTCCGTATTCATACATCATGTCACCAAATGATTACCTTAACAATGGAGTTCATCATAGGAAAGTTGAGGCAACCAGAGAAGCTATATGTGTCAACAGGCTGATATGATTTCCCATGGGTTGGTTGAATAAGTATGGTTATGGACTCCTCTGGGAAGGACTAACTTCCGTTGGGACCTTATGAAAGACTTGCACCAAAAAGTAACGGCCCGCTGGACGTTTACAAACTATAATATAAAGCTTTGGACTACGACAGTAGCGGTAAATAGTGTAAATGTAACGACGGCAGATGAAGATTTTTTTTCTGACATTTTTATACGCCATTTCCCGTCAATGTGGCGAAACTGGGTAGAACGTTTTGCCCCATTAGGATACAATGAATTTCGTTGGAGAAAATAGCTATTTGGGAGGAAAAGAATTATCCGAATTAGCTAAAGTAGGGGAAAGCTACTCATGGCTGAACCCAACTTTTGATTCATGGAAGTTATGAAAAATTGCCATTTAAATAGAAACCTGACTCTTAACCAACACAGCTTAAAATGGGGGGGAGGGGGGTGCTGCATTATTTATACATTGCACATTCACCTGTTCCCGCGGTGCGCGGATTCAGGATGGAGGGGTATCTTTAATGCATATGGAACAGCTAATTATAACTCTAGTGGCACAGTAATTCCATACGAATTCTCAATGGTTAACATTGGCAACGGAATGGAACTGTCTACAGGAATTTTTACTGCACCCATGGATGGTATCTATGTTTTCCAGTTTCATTTCTTTAAATATTATGATATGGTGATGAACAAAGCATCATGCACATCAGGCAAAATGGGCTGGAGAGAGGGGCCATGGAGAGTTACAGTGAAACTAATACTTCTGATTGGGACATGGTCGGTCAATCCGTGATTCTTGAGCTCGGGATGGACGGCGAAGTCAATGTCTTCCTTGATAAAGGAAGAGTATATGGAGGCGTGGCTAACATATATACACATTTTGTGGGATACTTGTTGCAACCCCTGTAAAAAGACGAAAAGGAAAATGTATGAATTAAGTGCGAATGAGTATGAAATAAAATTCGTCGGGACCATCTTCCATTTTCTCGTTGGGTCTGCTAGTGGTCAAATGGGCGAATGCGGCTCGTGCGCGTGGAAGCGCTGGGACTCCCTGGGGGATTGCTGAGTCCCAAAAATGGCGCATTATGTATAAATTGCTTAAATTTTTTTGTAATTTTTTTTTTACTGTGCCCTCGGATTAACTTCAATCATTGACTTCAACCCTGGTTTCTCCCAAAGTCCGTATTTATAGATATCTATGGACAATTCGGTGGAGCCGCGAAGTTAGGATTTCCTCGCTCGAGAATAGTTTCTACTTACCACTTTCATGATAGTAGACTCCGCGACGCCACGATTTCCTGACTGCAATCGGTGACCCATGAGGGCCTTCGACAGTTGACAGCTCGTTTGAGGCAAAGCTCGCTTCTGCGGTTCCTCTGGCGCCACTCTCGACGACCCATTATTTTGTCGGACTCAGTCTCGTCGGAGGAAAAATTCGTATCAATTCGTCAAATGAAAATTCGTCTCGTGTTTGGCGATGTGGCAGATAGTCCCACTGAGTTTCCGTCGCGAGATCACGCTGTCCAATGAATCGACTTGAGGTAATTGCATCGGAGGAAAAATTCGTATCAATTCGTCAAATGAAAATTCGTCTCGTGTTTCGCGATGTGGCAGATAGTCCCACTGAGTTTCCGTCGCGAGATCACGCTGTCCAATGAATCGACTTGAGGTAATTGCGTACATATTCCCCATACCAGCGTTCCCTCACTCAATGAAATTCGAACTTGAAGGGAAAAAATGACAGCCGCCGTGCTTTTTCTCTCCTGCAATCGTCCCGACGACGAGGACAATGCTCGTGTTTGTGTCACATGTATCCCTCTGCGGCGTGCTGACGAAACTCTACAGTAGAAGAACTTACGCGTTTCCCTCGAAAATAAAACTAATCAAGACAAGCATGCTCCAATTTTAACTTTGCGACTCTCCACGAAGAGCCCTAAACCATGGCGAGAATTGAACAAATGATCAAATTTGTTTCCTTAATGCTTTCAATCGAAAATAGACTTTTTGGATATGATGAGGTTCCCGCACATACTCCTGAGCTAAACTTTATGAATTTTTAAATTCTGAAGAATTTCAATGAATCCCAATTTTCAAGATAAGCAAAAAAATGTTTTCATACGTATTGCAGAATCGTCTAATTTTTAAAGCAGGTATGGCAAATTTTCGACATTACCCATTGCCCATTCAAGTTGTGGCCCAGTTCATTTTTTTACGTGGCCCCTTGCGATGCACTAATAATTAAATATTATATATTTTTTCCAACATTCGTATTGATTACTGGGATGAATAATTCTGCTTGCCGATTTGTAATCTTTCCCTCAAAACTAGCAGGTTCACTCAGTGTTAAGGCACTCACGTCCAGAGGATTGACGAAAGTTTCCGGAAAAAATTTTTTAGCCCAATTTTTCCTATTCTTGTGATAATATGCGCGAAAGTTTTGATAAAAATGGCGATTGACAGTTTGTTTACCGGTAGCGTAAATGTCATCACTCTTTTCCCATTTACACGCGTTTGCAACTGCAGGTTTTGTCCACCAAAGTTTCTTGTGCAGGCGCAATGGGAAAACTTAAGGAATTAACTTCAGCTCAATGGGGTGCTATATTTTATTGCCGTAAGCGTGGTGACAAATACAGCACTGTATAAAACACCAGTAACTGACCCATATATTGAAGTAATAATAGAAGCAAATTCCTCGAACCTATAGATGAGTCCTCCTGCACTGTGACAACTAAAACACAACCCCATCCCGCGCGCGACTGTGTCTGCTTTTCGTGGCAGGGTGTGGGGCCCATTGTTCCCGGTGAGTACTCCAATGAAAAAGAAAATAACAGTTACGAAATTTATTCAAATAATTGTGATTCCGATAGTGAGGATGATTATTCAAATACAATGCTTTTCTATGCATAAATATGCAGCCCCTGTGTAACATAATCTGCAAAAGTCGTGATGAAAGTGTCTGGAAACTAAAATGTTACGAATAGTGTATTTTACTACTGTCAAATGTTATCGTATTATAATGGTTACCAGTCTGAGATTTGTTTTAAAACGGACTTTCCATTTAGTAGAACATATAGTGCCTTTACTCTGAAAGTTTCATGCCTCTAGCTTGTATAGTTTAGTCCGAATATGACTATAGTTGACACAGCAAGAAATAGGCAGTTCCTACCATTGTAAATGTGGCTGCCAAGTCATTTGCCGTTTGCCAGGAGTGCCATTTAAAGAAGGATAGAAGGGTTTAACAGAGCGTCAAAAAAGGTGATCATTCTTGTACAGTGGATGCCCGAAAACCTCTTTGAAAACACGCTTAACGTCCTCGAGAGAGCTTATGTGCTACTTGGTCAATGTCATATGTATACAGTCTGCAGGTCTCATTTGATCCGTAATTATCATTGGTACCCGATCAATGAATGGAGCATTATGTCAACAAAGGCGAAGAGAAATAAATGGCCCCTACTTCATCATGAACGCATGAAATCCCTGAATTCCCGGCAGCAGACGGGAGACATTGCAGCGAGCGACGCCATCGTCCCCTTGCGGGTACAACGGCAACTCTCTTTTCCTCGTTCTTCCGAGAGGTGGCGAGACGAAAGCAAAAATTCCGATTTTATTCGGTGAAATGTTCTCCCCTCCCTTTCGTGAGGCCGATTTGTAAATTTCACTTCAAAAAGGCATATCCTCGGATGATAAGGAAGAGTTCTGTCGAAACCCCAAATTCATATCTCGAAGCTTTTGGCCTGTAAAGCTGTCACACACATACAAACGCACAATGGTCTGTCGACCTAGCTTGCGACCAAGATCGGGCACGCTATATGTTTAATCTCCGGTTTACAAAATAAATTAAAAAGAAAAAAGTAGCCAACTTTAAGAGGAGTGAGCATACTCTATGGTATTGGTAGCGAAACGCTCAACCTCAACGTGAGATATCCCTATGGGCGAAATCGCCTCTTGATGTCTCTTCCCAAACCTTGATACACTGACCTGGAAGTCGAACTTTTCTAATGAAACTCGGACACGGGCTGGCAATGACTATATATATAACGTATATAACGTATATCAATATATATAACGTATAATATATATAACTGCAATATAACGTATCATATTCCCAGGAAAACATAAACAGTACTTCAGAAGTGAACAAAGAAGTGAACACGAAAGTTAGCGGTCCATGCACTTGACACCCGACCGAAAGCCTTGCATTTCAATGCGCCATGGTCATGTATACTCGAAGCGTAACTGATACGGCATATGAACCGGAGATTTACTCTCTCGTCTGAACATGTAAACACGAACACTCGATCGCTGATGTCGTCGGCCGTGTTCCAGTCTCTGTTGTGCTGTCATCGCATGAGTGTCATAGGAAAGTAGCAGCCGGGTTTACCGTTAGCAGGTGAGGTCACGGAAGGAAAAGTCATCCAAAGAAAGTTTTGGGGAATAAGTCCGTCGAAATTTTCTAACGAATACAGATCCATTTTCCGGGTTCACATCTCACATTCCTACTTGTCAATTTCATTGCAGCACTAATAGTAAAGTTCTTCTCTTCACGAAATAAACAGTGGAATGCTATAAATCTTGGAGGATAATATACGGTCCAGTCACAGCAAAAGGATTTGGGGTCCGCTTTCTTTTTGAAGTAATTATTTATTTAAGTCAAGAGGCACAAGTCCAATACTGACTCACTCCTTCGAAAATTGCCAATATGTGTTTATTTGGGTCTCAGTTACCTCTAAACATTCATGCTGTTCAGTCGCAGTATCGCCAAGCTCATTCGCTCATTCCAACCGGTTATTCAATTCAAAATTTCTTCTTACCCTGTCTTGAAAAACGGAGAGGAACCTATCATTTCATTTTTCTGTCTTTCCAGGCCAGGAGAATCCAATCGAGAATGGCCTTAATGGGCTTGCCACGCCTCCTCCTTCTTTCAGTCATCCCAGCTTCAACATTCGGAGAAGTAAATCCAATCCAGACCATCCCCGCATGGCTCATTAAAACGTCCACGCGATTCCCCCAAGCCAATCACTTTTTGAAGGAAAGGACTCGATGACATTTCTACTCAGGCTATCTCTTGGCAGCATAAGCAAGTTCTGTCATTCTCCTGACAAAATCACATTTCCACTTCGCCCCAATTGCAACCTGTTATTCGACGGCATGGTCCCCTTTTAAACTTTCTTTGAGAATATCAATTACATTAAACTCGTCGAACGATCCTATAGCTAATGCTGGTCGTCGGACAAAATCGTCCCTCTCACTCGCGCATGGACCATGCATCTCATTTCCTTCCAAATGATTTTCACCGCTGGAGGCTGCGCCTCACGATCGACCCTGGCCTCCCAAGCTCCCTCTCATTGTGTCTGCACTCCTCGGATTCAATTTACGGTGAATGGTTTTCGGTCGCTTATTCATCTGCTGAAGAGAATTTGCAGCGATTGCGCAGCGAATACGAGTTGAGACCGCATGGAGACTTTCTAACAGCATTGTAAGGAGTCATGCGATGAATTAGGGTGTGCTGATATTGCTCCTTTCATTTTCGAATTTTGCCAATACAACGTGGTCAAAAAAAGTATCAGTGCGCGACCTTTCCCCCGAAGTCTATATAGGTTTTATTCTTCCTCTTTCCAGAAACTTCCAATCAATTCCACCTTAGGACTGAAAGGGAGCGAGCCCAACTCTGATGTGTTGTCAGCTTTGATAGCAAAAACTGAAGAACACACTCAAATTATCGCACGACTGGAGCTCGCCATCAGGCACGAATGGCAGGAAAAAGAAATCTTGAGGAATGAGCTCAAGAGATTTCGTTTTCTCGAAAGAGAAAACGAAAACCTGAGGCACGACTACGAAAAAATCAAGTCTCACCTCGAGGAAATTCTGCTCGAGAGAGACGAGAAAATGAGGCTTCAGCTGGATACTATAGAAGAACGATTCCAATATCTGGAGGCTATCACCCTGCAAATCAGTGAGTTCCGACATTACGAAGATCGCACAGAAGATTTTAAATAATTTCATATCGCCATGTTTGTGTCGCAGCGCCCCGAACTTGCCAAACTCTGTCAAACTTGGGAGTGAAGCGGACAGGAAGGTACTTCATAGACCCAGACGGGGCTCTTCTTGGCGATCCACCGATCAAAGTGCTCTGTGACATGGATACAGGTCAGAGCGGTGGAATTCATATTCATGCCCATGCAGTGATAAATGTAGCTAGAGGAACTAAACTGCATTTGGTAACATATTAACAATTATATTTTTTTAAATCTAGTATCTACCGTTGTTCTTCATGATTCGATGAAGAATGACAGCGAGATAAGCAATTGTGCTGCTCCTGGCTGCTCCGCTCGAAGAGTTTCTTACGATGCATCCTTGAAGCAGATGATGGCATTGATGAATCAGTCGCATTCTTGCCACCAAGGAATTAAAGTGAGTCCAATACTTCTACGGAACAATGGTTCACAAAATATAATTCAAGTAGCTTTCAGCTGATGTTGCTGTAACAATTCATGAAAATCTGGAAGAAAAACTGCAGCATCTGACTAGAGAGTGTGATAAAGTGACATTCACGAACACATTGAATTTCTCTTTCAGTACGACTGCAGTTCGGCAGCCCTTAGTACTGGAGACGTACACTACGCCTGGTGGATGGACCGCCACGGCCAGCCTCAGTATTACTGGCATGGGTCAAATGCGACAAAGCACACGTGCAAGTGCGGGCTCTCCGGGGACTGCGTCGACCTCAACTTGCCTTGTAACTGCGATTCGGAAGCCCCGCAATGGGAATCCGACTCGGGAGAGATTACGAACAAAACAGCCTTGCCCATCGCCGAGCTTCGATTCGGAGGGCTGCAGTTCGCGGGCCAGAAGGCGAAATACACACTGGGCGGATTGGTTTGCACGGGTGAGGCTCCTCAGAAGGAGAATCCAGCAACATCGTGCTCGTCCCTGCGCCAGGCCGGAAATGCGCGCACGGGTTACCATTTGATTAGCAGGAAAAATGGACGGTTGGATGTTGTTCTTTGCCGGATGGATTTGGAGGAAACCGATCTAAGGTTTCAGGTGGAGACAGGTGCTCGCATTCAGGACGGAGGGGTTATATTCGATGTATACAGAACATCCCCTTATTATACTGTTGGCACAGTAATTCCATATGAATTCTCAACGGTAAACATTGGCAACGCAATGGAATTGTCTACAGGAATTTTTGCCGCACCCGTCGATGGTGTCTATGCCTTTCAGTTTCATTTCATGAATAATGATCTCGGTGGCGATCACATGATATACCTCAGACAAAATGGGCTTAAGCGAGGTGCCATGATGAAGCATAGCGGGAAAAGTGATTACGACATGTTAGCTCAGTCTGTCGTTCTTGAGCTCAGAATGGGCGACAAAGTTGATGCCTTCCTGAGAAGCGGAAACGTAGGCTATTTCCCTTCCGAAATGTACAGCCATTTTGTAGGACTCTTATTACAACCCTTGTGAAATGACGGAATGGAAAGTGCAGAGCGCTCGCTTCCTAGATTTATTTTCCATAATTCATATTCACTTCATTTTTTGTATCTCCTTTCCTGATAAAATAAATTAAATCTTCAATCATAATTCTCTGTCCAAGAAGAATATACACATGGTGTCTCGTAAAGAAGTACCCATTTTTATCTCTTGATTGCAACAAGCATACACAAATTTCCAGTTGAAAATTATTTGGAACGGGTAGAGTAACCGTTTCAATTTTGTTTAAAGTCGGTGCCATTGTCATGCTTCTTCCCAGTCTGTCCATTGAAAACGGCATTTGTAATGGCACTCGGTCGATTGTTGGAGATAAGAAAGATAACGTGATCAAAATCGAGATAATCACCGGAAAGTTACATTTACTGCCACGAGTGTCACTCGACGCAGCAACCAGGTGTTCCCTTCAACACGTGCCGAAGAGAATTCCCGATTCGTTTTGCCTTGCGGTTTGACCAGCGACAAGGTCCAGGGACGAACGTTTCACATGGCTGGTTCTCTTGCTGCCTTTTTTCTCTCAAGGTCGTTGCGTTGCGTGTTCTCGAGTCCGGTGGGCCGATTGCCTCAAGATCCAAGTGGTCGATGGGCCAAGGTCGACCGATAATGGCGCTTTAACTGAAAATTTCGTGGAAAATTAAGTAATAATTAATAACAATTAAGTAAATTAAGTACATAAATCTGTTTCGCTATCGAGTTTTGTGTTCTTCATTCCGATTTTCAGAATTACATTTGCGTGATTTGCTCTATTCTACTAAGCTTGCTAACATGTCAGATTTTGTGATCATTTCTCTCATATTGATTTCCAAAATAAGTGATTTTCCTTAATTTTTCGCTTTCCGAATTTGAAATGATCGTTTCCATTCATGATTCATTCCTTCATTCGTGATTTATTTTGGAGCTGCGGTCTCGATGATTATAAAATTGGCTCGGTGGCAACACTCTCGAACTTCTCGAAGTTTGTTACACAATTTGTAACGTTTGATTGGAACGGAACTGCTTCATATCTTCATTTAAACATTTAAAAATTCCCGCCCATCAGACGGCCAGCGTAGCGGCCGCAGCCCGCTTGTAAATTCCACTGTGGAGTTGGTGATGGAAGTCGGTGTGCGCGCGCACACATGACACACGCCTGCGCTAAGCGCGATCGCGAGTGATCTCCCCACCGTCTTCTGCCTGCCTGTACGTCTCCCACTCCCGGATCTATTCTCGAGAACATAATAGCCTGGGGAGGGGGGGAGGGGGGAATTCGGAGTGTGTATGACATAAAGGGACGAAAAGAAGATGATGGAAGGTGCAGGAATTGAACCCAGAGGCTCCTTGTTGCGACTTCAGTGTAACACCAATACATGAAGCTTCATCTCTCTATGCCGTCCCCTAACCTTTAACCCCCCCGATTGATATGATACTTACGGGGTATCATATGGACTGTTCCGCAGGAACGTGTGAAACGACCCCTTTCATTTCTAAGGGATGGACGACTTCCTCGCCGGTATGAGATCTCCGCCCATATTTTTATCGGGATCACACCTATTAGTACAGGAGCGCTTACTTTTGAATGGGAAAGACGACGTCGGCGGCGTCGTAGCCATTCCGTTTCTCTATCACCAATTTCTCGAGCGGGTCTCAAGTTCAAGGCCTGCCCTTCCTGAGATTGCTTGGCCTACGAAGGTGATTACGTTACGTCGCCCTTGCATGCCCTTGCATCATCACAGTTTATCTACTTTTGCACCCGGTCTGAGGCATGAAGTCAAACGAACTTTCAGTTCGTCTGACGAAGTGACCGTTGAAAGGCATTGCATAGGCTGAAGGAGACGAAGGGCAACCACGAGTTGCACGGTGAGTTGTTGGCAAGTCTTGGCATGGCATACTACCGTCCTCAGCAAGGGTCGTCCATTAATCGTGCTCTTGCTCTTTTCCTCTGCGGTGGCGGTGGTGGTCCGTAGCATGGGCGCGCGCGCACACACATGACACGCGTGCGCACAGCGCGATCGCGTGTGCTCTATTCATAGAGTATTCTGCCTGCCTCTGGGTGTACGTCTCCCTCTCTCGCGCACGCATTATTTTTACGGCTGTTACGACTGTCGAGAATGTAATGGCCCCGGAGGAGGGGGGAAGAGTTCGGATGATATAGGAGAACGAAAAGAAAGTAGTAGAGGCAGCGGGAATCGAACCCAAGGACTCTTAGCGATTAATTGCGCTACCACTACACCAACGAACACAGTACATTTATTGCAACTCTCCATGCCGTCCATAACATTACAACTGGAGAGAGAGGCGTTCCACTCACACCCCCCGCCCCGTATTTAGCGCTGTATAACTTCTAAATAATATTTTCTCAGTTTGATGAATCTGAACGTAAATAAAAAAAAAAANAGTTGGTGATGGAAGTCGGTGTGCGCGCGCACACATGACACACGCCTGCGCTAAGCGCGATCGCGAGTGATCTCCCCACCGTCTTCTGCCTGCCTGTACGTCTCCCACTCCCGGATCTATTCTCGAGAACATAATAGTCTGGAGAGGGGGGAAGGGGGGAATTCGGAGTGCGTATGACATAAAGGGACGAAAAGAAGATGATGGAAGGTGCAGGAATTGAACCCAGAGGCTCCTTGTTGCGAGTTCAGTGTAACACCAATACATGAAGCTTCATCTCTCTATGCCGTCCGATAACCTTTAATCCCCCGATTGATATGATACTTACGGGGTATCATATGGACTGTTCCGCAGGAACGTGTGAAACGTCCCCTTTCATTTCTAAGGGATGGACGACTTCCTCGCCGGTATGAGATCTCCGCCCATATTTTTATCGGGATCACACCTGAATCATGTCCTCGCGAATGAAAACTTACCCTTTCTGCTGCAGCCGCCGCAGCATCGGTAAGGCAAAGAGATAGTGGTTAAAGAGCTCGCCCAGAGTTCAAGTTCCGGACGGGAAGGACTCTAACGAAGGCCTACGAAGGTGATTACGTTACGTCGCCCTTGCATGCCCTTGCATGCCCTTGCATCATCACAGTTTATCTACTTTTGCACCCGGTCTGAGGCATGAAGTCAAACGAACTTTCAGTTCGTCTGACGAAGTGACCGTTGAAAGGCATTGCATAGGCTGAAGGAGACGAAGGGCAACCACGAGTTGCACGGTGAGTTGTTGGCAAGTCTTGGCATGGCATACTACCGTCCTCAGCAAGGGTCGTCCATTAATCGTGCTCTTGCTCTTTTCCTCTGCGGTGGCGGTGGTGGTCCGTAGCATGGGCGCGCGCGCACACACATGACACGCGTGCGCACAGCGCGATCGCGTGTGCTCTATTCATAGAGTATTCTGCCTGCCTCTGGGTGTACGTCTCCCTCTCTCGCGCACGCATTATTTTTACGGCTGTTACGACTGTCGAGAATGTAATGGCCCCGGAGGAGGGGGGAAGAGTTCGGATGATATAGGAGAACGAAAAGAAAGTAGTAGAGGCAGCGGGAATCGAACCCAAGGACTCTTAGCGATTAATTGCGCTACCACTACACCAACGAACACAGTACATTTATTGCAACTCTCCATGCCGTCCATAACATTACAACTGGAGAGAGAGGCGTTCCACTCACACCCCCCGCCCCGTATTTAGCGCTGTATAACTTCTAAATAATATTTTCTCAGTTTGATGAATCTGAACGTAAATAAAAAAAAAACAATTTAATCAGGAGCATCTTTGGGCCACCATGTTCTAGAATTATCTGCGGATTGGGAGATTGAAAACTCACGACGATAACCATTAGCGCTGATGATGTCGCTCTCGTTCCTCGTCGAAGAGGTTCTTCGCTGCATAAAGTTTGTCCGATCCAGTCGCCTTTGAACGGGTGTCAATGCCATTGAACTTTGAGATTTCGTAACGGTGCCCCTTTCCGACTGATGATGTCGCTCTCGTTCCTCGTCGAAGAGGTTCTTCACTGCATAAAGTTTGTCCGATCCATTCGCCTTTGAACGGGTGTCAATGCCATTGAACAAACTCTAAAGCATTGCCACGGGGAAAGGCTGCTATTCTTTCCTAGCCTTGACACGTGCCAACTAGGCGTCACCTGGGGGGCTACAGGGCGCCCAGCTGCCAAGACCTGGGGGGCTACAGGGCGCCCCCCCGACTTGCCTCGCGAACCTTGTTTTTGACGAATTTGTTACGGCAGTTACGCTAAAAAATATCCATGTCATCCCATTTTCTATCAGCAAAAAATATCATGTAGCACGAGGAAATGTTACAGTCTGTCTTTTTTCGCGAAAATATGGACGCCCCAGGGCAAGCTAAATCAGATATAACTGGATTGGGTGCCAGGAGAACGAAAATTCCTGGTTAAACTGTCACGTCAATAACACGAAATGAATGTATCTTACTTTTCTTCATCTGTGGGAAAAATAATCCTTTTTGAATAGGAACAGGCTCAAATACCTTCGTTCAAAAGGTACTGTTGAAGAGTAGCTTCTGGAAAGAACTACGAAGTATACTCTATGTACAGGGTGTCCATAAAAAAACGTACACTTTTGAAGTTCGATATCTCTGGAACGGTAAGGCATAGGACAGTGATATTTTAGGGGGATACTCAGGGGTCATGTGATTTTATTGGAGAATGTTTTGCAATTTTTTAAAATTTATTTTTAGACCATATTTGCACTTGGCAGTATTGAACCACTCCTGAACAGAATGTAAAAACTTTCGGTCGTAGGTAGAAAAGCCATGACTTTGACTAAGAAGGAGAGTGGAGAACAAATAAAGCTTTCCTACATCAATAAGTGTAATGCTGTTGTTGCCTTACGAAAATACCGCGCAGCACACAGCCTGTGTTTGTGGCCTTGCTCGAGACAAGCTCTGATGAATTTCGTCGATAAGTTCGAGGATACGGGTTGTGTTTGCAACAAGTCACATGGAGGAAGGCCGTGAACCACTGTAGATGTTGTAGTTGAAATCAGAGGTGCGATTCACGAAGAGCCTACCACGAGTGCTTATGAATCGAACAAAGGTTTGGACACGTTCTGAGACACGTTTTAGCTTGTAGAGAGACATTTATAGAGTTCACCTTGGAACCTTGGCACGGTTGAATGGGGAAGATCCAAAAGGCGGGCGACAGCACGACTGCTGCTCGTGCTATGTTCTTGCATCTTAGTCAAAGTCATGGCTTTTCTACCTACGACCGAAAATTATTAAATACTCTTCAGGTGTGGTTCAATACTGTCAA
Source organism: Darwinula stevensoni (assembly GCA_905338385.1). Classification (NCBI taxonomy): domain Eukaryota; kingdom Metazoa; phylum Arthropoda; class Ostracoda; order Podocopida; family Darwinulidae; genus Darwinula; species Darwinula stevensoni. The sequence continues at coordinate 73,226 of CAJPEV010001192.1, forward strand.
GGGTGCAAATATGGGAAAGTAATAAAAAAATTTTTTTAATTGCAAAACAGTCTCAAATAAAATCCCATGACCCCCTGAACATCCCCCTAAAATTTCACTTTCCTATGCCTTACAGTTCCAGAGATATCGAACTTCAAAAGTGTAAGTTTTTTATGGACACCCTGTTTATCATCATACTTCTCATTTTGAGTTGTGTTGGTGACTTTGGAACAGCCCATAATAATTTTCTCCCTACCCGGACAGGAAATGGGGCAGGGACGGGGACACAGTGACGAATGAGGTGATAAATTTACTCCTTTCGTTTCCTCAAAAATTTGGTGCGGACACTGCTTTTTCATGGGAACAGAGCGGTATGACACCGAATCATCACAAGGGCATGAGTTTCTGGTAGTCGCGGAATCGCTGCCCCATCCGGCGATGGGACAGTGGGCCAGCGAAGGGGGATTCCTGGCTCGTCTACGACGAAGTGATGAATGATTCACGAGACCCCGATTCGTGAATCATTCATTCGTGAATCACCCAGTGCTCGGGGAAGGCCGGGGTCGTTTTCCGGGTGGAATCGAATGCAAACGCGAGTTCTGCAGCTCGACGACAATGTTCCCCATTTTCCTTTTGCTGAGACTTCTGCGAAATCCTTCTGTATTCTAGATTGAACGGTAGCAGAAAGCGAGAACATCCCAACTAAGAGGTGTCAATAATTTCACCATGGACATTTTAATTACTGCATCTATGGTTACAATTTATTTTATGAGGCTAGACCGATGATCTCTAGACACCGGAATGATATCACATGTGACCTCCTTAGAGAGAGATTCCCCCCCCGTCTGGCGTCCAAAGGGATGCCGCCAGACGGGGGGGTGGTGTCAATAACAATGTTATTGTCATATAACAATGTCATTGTCATATAACAATGGAAGGGTTGGGGAAGGG